>JAMRYI010000749.1:0-77020 GCA_029231635.1 Ditylenchus weischeri
TGTCTTCGCAAGCATTGAAATCGATGGTAAGCCTCTCGTTTTCGGTGAAGTACATTGTTCTGAAAAATATGTAGTTTCATATGATTTCATATGATTTCACACACGTTTTTGAGACTTTGAGAGCAAAAATTTTTCGAAAAATCAACAGGGGACCAAGGCATGTTTTTTTCGGGAGGACCCCCAACACATATAGAGCCAAAAATTTTTAGTAGCATTTATAGACTCAATGTTTTTTCACTATGTTCTGCGTTGTTTCGATTTGGCTCCCAGGCAGCCCGTTTGATTTAGATGCTTTTATGGAAAATTGGCTTACAAACTCAGTCGAGCCTAATGTTTGATTATTAAAAAAATATTTTTCATGAAACTAAGAATTTTTTCAGAATTCTACTGCGAATAATACTGGAATACAATACTTAGGACAGTCTGCTCATAAATGGGAAGGTATGTTGGAATTTTTCGCCAATGTTTTTTAATAAGCTCAAAGTTAGTTTTAGATTGGCCACTTACTTTATCTACTTTGTTCTTATTTGGAGGAATCACGTTTGCGAGAATAGGTAAAACTCAATAAAAAACAAAATATTTTTGTAATTAAGCAGAAATGGTGGCAAACCAACAGCACCAAAAAATTTAGACGAATTTTCAAAACATCTTTTGGAAAAGGCTGGCTATGGAAAAGCTTATTTAATTATTTAACACGTCACGGCCGGACTGTGAGACAAGCAGCTTATAGTTCAGAATTTCATGGAGAATTCGGATCTGCCAACCATTTTACAAAAAGCCAGTTTGGCTTAAGATTTTGACCAGTTTCTAAATAGTGTCAAATGTGACTTGGGTATGTTCAGAAAATCGGCTGGTACTCCAACTTTTTTTGTACACACCTATTATTTTTACACTTTGTTCAAGAGAAGAGGAACTCAGCTTTCTAACGACATATTGTTAAAGACTTTACGATAATTAAATGTAAAATATTTGGCCCGAAGAAACATTTGTGTCATTTTTCCAAAACGGTTTTTTCGACTTAAATATGCAAAATTACGGGTGATAGAGCCTTCTGTTCAGCAAATTCCATATACCATTTTTACGAGCAAACAAAACTGCATCGAAAAATGATCAAAAAACAATTATTTTGAAAACTTAAAACGTGACTTTTTCTGGGCTAACCTCGATTTCTGACTCCGGATTCGTGTTCAGCATGGTCGATTACTTATGAAACTGCTCTTTAGTTTACATCTAAAAACTGAATTCCTCTCAAGACAAAATATATTCAAACTTCGGAAAAATTCGATATTTGAATAGTTATTGTATTGAGAGAAATTCATACAGTCTACTCTCGATATAGTGTAGGTGCAAAAAGTTCGTCCCGCCTTGGGTGCGACACTTTTTTACTTCTATTTTTGAAAACTTTTACCAAATCTGATTCGTCAGTCTAATCAGAAACATCGCAAGGATACCGATTTTGCCGATCGTTTTTGTAAATGGCAACAGTGTAGCGTTATTTTTAAAAAGGCTATATGCTGTATCGAGAGGCGCGGGTCTTTTCGGCAAAACTGTTACATTTACAAAACGATCAAAATTTGATTCGCTGTTTCTGATTAGACTGACGAATCAGACAGCCGATTTTCTGAACATACCAAGTCACATTTGACACTATTCAGAAACTGGTCAAAATCTTAAGCCAAACTGGCTTTTTGTAAAATGGTTGGCAGATTCATTCTCCATTAAATTCTTCTGTAAGGCTGTTTGTCTCACAGTCAGGCCGCGGCGTGTTAATTAATTAATTCATTATTTATTTTAATTGAGAAAATATTTACCGGAAAGCAATTTATAATGGAACTGGGTGGGTTTGGGGAAGTATAATAAGCGGTGGCTAAAACCTTCCTGTAATTCGTCTACGACATACATTTAAGGTCTGAAGTCAAGAGCGGCTTTTTGCCTTTCTACTCGAATCTTTTCGGCTTAGGTTGTACAGTCGAACCTCGTTATAACATACCGCCGATATAACATAACCCTCAGTATAACATACCCTAGGGTCAGTTCCAAGAGGGTATGTTATGACGAGGTTTGACTGTACATCTATTATTTTGTTAAGATAGTATTGGGTGAGGAATAATTATTTACGCATTATTAAAAAAAAATTCTATGAAAATGTTATAATCAATTTTCGTTACGTCATATAATATTTGTCAGCCCTTTTCATGGCCTATTAATAGTATAGCATTCTGAAAATGTCTTAGAACTATATTGTAGCGCAGTTTGAGAGCTATAAACCCTATTCTACAGAATAATTATAAAAATCTGAGCGTTGAGATTTGGGCTTTAAATAATCGATTTTTAAATGACGAAAATCCGAAAAAGTTATAAAAACTTAGATTTTCGCCATTTTTAAAGAAACTTGTTATTTTCAAAAGAGACACTAGATTTAGTGTGAATACATCTTATTAAACATTTTGACGTAAAACTTTTTTTTGAATTTGAAATTTGACAACGACTTTTGAATTCAAAGAACACTCTCACATGCAAATTGACCATGCTGAACACAAATCCGGTGTCAGAATTTTGAATTTTCCCAGTGAAAAAAAAAGTTTTACGTCAAAATGTTTTCCATAAGATGTACTCACACTTATTAAGCGTATTTTGTAACTGTTTAATTTAAGTTTAACAGGTTCATTTGCTAGCAAAAGAATCTTGATAAATTTTTTCTTTCTTATAAGCATAAAACTTGAAAAGTAAACGGCAGGACAAGAAGTATAATATATCTCTAAAGAAAATTTATATTAGGAATAACACTGCTGTGAGAATTTAACTTTTTCATTCAAATTTTTTGCAACATTCACACGAACATTTATATTCATTAGAAAGCGCGATTAATTTTGCACCTGATAAGCATTGAAACTAAAATTAATAACTTTAGAAAAAAAAAAAAACCGCACCGAATTTTCACTAAGGCACACTGGACTTCAAATGCTAAAATTATCCGCAAAAAAGAATTTTTTTCGATAGTTTGATCGATCTAAAAAGACGCTCTCATTGCTACAAACAACCTTTGTAGTTTTAAGGAGTACATGTTTGAATAACCAGTTATTAGTTTTTACTAATCGTTAGCACTATGTTGTGGCGCAATTTAACTAACTCATAGAATGATTTTTAAAAATCTGAGTGTCGAGATGTGCTGTTTTGAAAATAACAAGTTTTTTTAAAAAATGACGAAAATCCAAGTTTTTATAACTTTTTCGGATTTTCGTCATTTAAAAAAATCGCTTATTTTCAAAGAGACTAATTAGACTAATTATCTCAGGCTAATTAGTGCCAGTTTTATGCTAATTTTACTCTTCATTATATATTGACGTATATAACTTTTTCGTAGCATTATGCACTATGATGGTAATAATTTATGAAGGTAGTAATAATTACCTAATGAGATCAAACTTTTCTAAAAATTTAGCCATTTTGTGAATGGTTATTTTTCTACTTCACAATTTTTTTAAAGATAAAGTTTAAATTAAGATTTGATATTTCAAATCATATTACATTTGGTAGCGTTAAAAAAGATAAATTTATTTCTCTACCAGATACATTTGACAGAATTTTTTTATCGAATATTCATCAAGATACTGCCTTTTGACATTGTCAAATCATGCCGAAAAATGACCAAAAATATCAAAATTTAGCCACTTTTTGGCATGACTTGACAATTTCGATGGACAATTTATCGATGGTGCCCAGTTATATAGGTCGGATTTCTTAATCAGGACTGATTTTGAGGGGCCCAGTTATGGAGGTACATTTTAATATATTTTTAATTAACCATGGCCGGGACCGGCCCCCGGATGACCTAACGGGTGTACCAAAAGTTCTTGCTGGACTTTTGAGCTCGTTATTACGTAAAAAGATTCCTATAAGAAACTTTCAAAACACAGGTTTTGTAGCTCTATTCATCCTCTTTCGAATACTATATAAATTTTTATTGGATTTTATTAATTTTCATTTTGGAAAAGTCATGATTTGGTGATTGATTATTAAAAAAACCGAATTCCAAGCAATTATTTTTCCAAAAGCCACATCTCAGCACTCAAATTTTCAAGATTTATTCTGTAAAGTGGGTTTTATAGCTCTTGAACTGCGCCACAACATAGTGCAATGATGCTGCTGTAACCCTCAATTTCCAATGAAAATTTTAAGCTATTAAAGTGATAAATCGCGTGTCAACATCTTAAAATGACCTCTCATGTGTCTGGAGGCAAATCATGACTTTTCCAAAATATTCCAATAAAACTTTATATAGTATTCGAAAGACGATGAATAGCAGAGTCGTTAACCCTTCAATGAAGGCCTTCATTGAAGGTGAAGATCCTTCAGAAGATGGCCAAAAATGTTTTTATATGAAGGAGCGAAGGGGAAGGCTTCACACGAAAAATGTTCGATTTGAAGGTGAAGGAGTCAGACGGCGAAAAATTTTAAGTGAAGTCGAAGGTGAAGGCTTCACACATAAAAATTTTTGAACTGAAGGTGAAGGGCCTTCAATAAGTCCACCAGAAATTCTAATTGAAAATCCGCATTTTTCCTTTATCGTTCGTCTCTACTACCTACCTTATAAATCCCCTACATCCATCTCATCCATCATCTCATTTCGCAAACTTTAGTATGGACGAGACTAACCAAAGTGCAGAGCTATTGGGCGGCGACAACCAAGAAGAGGAGAGAAAAGAGGAACCAATGAGACAAGACGCAACTCCCAACAACAACAGGAAAAGGAAGCTCCCCTTCAAAACAATTCAACCAAAATAAGAGGATACAGGAAAAGGTGGAGGCTTTAACAAAAATTTTGGCACAGAAATTTTCGAATTTTTCAGGTGGAACAACAAAATGGATTATCAAAGAAGTGTGCACATGTCATTGGGAAAGGCCAGGAGTTGGAATGTGGGATGTATTGCTCAACGAAGAACAGCGCACGACATTTTAAGACTCATCACCCATCTGCCGAGATACTCCTGACAATCTGCAGGTAACTATTTATTGCTTTGCATTTTATATTCCCAATGATCAATAATGAATTTCCAGCCTAAGCTCAATTTTCCTGTAGTTCACTCCAAGTCGAAGCCTGGTCGCCATCTCGTCTGTCTCTTTGCCTCCACCACAATCTCTACGCGCCTTGTTGACAACTTCCACTTTAAGGTAAGCGCTTTTTCTTGACATATTCATTTAATCTCCTATTGTTCAGAAGATTCTCGAGCAAATTCCCAACTTCGCGCCTCCATGCCGACAAACTCTCGCGAAAAGGATGGACGAAGAGCTGCGAACGCTGACAATGCCACCTTTTTTCCCCAATAAATAAATTCTATTTAGGCTTTGTGTGTTTTGAGCTTTCGTCGGGTACAACACCAATGGAGCGAAGGTCAATACAAGCGCTAAGCATGCCCACCGGAAGGTGATGATGACGTACAACCGCGATCTTATTGATATTTGAACTTGCATTTCATTTATTGTTGTCCCACATTTATTGTTTCTTTGAATCTACTGTTATAAAGAACGTTGATGAGATCGAACCCCTTGATAACCTTGATGATTTATCGAAGGACTTATTGAAGGCGAAGGTCCTTCAGAATATGGTCACAAAGATTTTTCATGTGAAGGAGCGAAGGTAAAGGCTTCCCACGAAAAATTTTTTGAACTGAAGATGAAGGCGAAGGAGTCAGATGGAAAAAATTTCTTACTGAAGTCGAAGGTGAAGGCTTCACGCGAAAAATGTTCGTTAACAACCCTGCGAAGGAGTCGATGGCAAAAACTTTAAACTGAAGGTGAAGGCTTCAAAAAAATTCCCTTTAACAACCCTGATGAATAGAGCTACAAAACCTGTGTTTTGAAAGTTTCTTATAGAAATCTTTTTACGTTTAATAACGAGCTCAAAAGTCAGCCATAAACTTTTGGTATACGCGTTATTATCGAGATTGCCCAATTCTCAAGGTGCCCAGTTATCGAGGTTTCACTGTATTTCGAACTCAATGTTTGTCTAAAAATTAAAAACAAATTGAAAATTTCATTGGTTAGGAGAATACACTTTATAATAAATCCTGTTTACAGGACTTTGGATGGCTGATTTAAGTATTACTCAAATAATGCAGCAGTCAATCATTGAAAAAAAGAGAAATGAAATCTTCGGCACACAAAATTCTCTTTGTAAATTGTTTTCAATGTGAATTCAATATTCGATCTTTAACTTGGCTCTTTTCTTATATAATTTTAGGTTAAAAGACATAGTTGCAATTCTATTGCCAGATCCTAGAACATTTGGCTTATTAGTTCTTGTGTCTATGATATTTGTGATTCTTGGTTACGTTCACTACATCTATTATTTGATAAAGGTGATATTTATTATATTCTCATTGATTATTTTAATATTCTTTATGTTTTCACAACAATAGTAAAAAAATCTACTGTTAACACTCCGATACTCGGATGGCTTCTTTGGTGGAATCAACTCAGGATTTCATGCTGATAATTTTTAGAATACACCTTGGTGGTATGATATTTGGGATTCTATTAAGAACGCTATTTTAAACTTTACACATGCTTGAAGCTTTTGTAACGTGCAAGTCTATTTTACAAATTATTTTAAGACTGATTATCACCAAATTATAGATCATAAGAAAAAGCAGAAAAGGCTTTCTAATAGACACATGGATTAGTTATTTAAGCTTTTAAATTTTAGATTTTGAACAAAAGAAACAATCATGTTATTTTTTAAAAAGCTAGTTGACACTTAAGTATGCAAAGATACGCGTAGTAAGGCTGTTCGTTGAGTATATGTTATATATCATTAGACAGAGCAAGAAAAGCTGCACCAGAAAATGCTTTGAAATACAGTCGAGTCTCGTTTAACCGACACTTCGAATATCCGACACCCTCAATTAACCGACCATTAAAAAAATTTGGTTGGCAGACAAAGAAATCCCACAAGCCTTACCCTCGATTAACCGACACTCGATTATCCGACACCCTCAGTTAACCGACACCCCTCGGCGGGTTCCTTTCAATGAAACTACCCCTGATAAACCTTGTATATTTTCGAAATTTGTTCAAACTCCCGCCAAATTTAAAAAATTCCTTTTCAATTTTTTGATCTTTCTCTTGCTTCGCCGTTTTTTAAGAAGAACGCAAATTGAAAGAAAAGCAGAAAACTAACATAATTCTTTTCCATTGTTGAATGAATATTATTTGTTTAGAATAAATCTGATTATCTCTCGTATGTCCATAAGAAAATCGATAAACCGACACCCTTGAGACTTTTTAGTCTAAAAGTCTCGCTTATCCGACACCCTCAACTAAGGCCGGTCCCGGGGGGTGTCAGTTAATCGAGACTCGACTGTAGTATAAAAGTGATTAGCAAGACTCTGAAAAAACTTCAAAAAAGGTTTTGACGTAAAACTTTTTTTCGCTGAAGAAACCAGCATTTTTAACAGCGAATTCATGTTCAACGTGGTCGATCTGCTTATAAAACTGCTCTCAAACCTTGCAATTTGCTGTCAAATTTTAAATTCCGCTCAAGACAATAAATATTTAAAATTCGAAAAATTTGAGATTTGAATAATTGTCGTCTTCAGCGGAATTTGAAATTTGACAGCAAGTTCTTAAGTTTGAGGACAGTTTTATAAGTAAATCGACTGCGCTGAACACGAATTCACTGTTAAAAACGCAGGTTTCCTTAGCAAAAAAAGTTTCACGTCGAAATTTTTTTTGAACTTTCTTTTGAGTCTTGTTAATCAATCAAATCTAAAATTTAAAAAGCTTAAATGACTGAACCATATGTCTATTAGAAAGACCTTTTCTGTTTTATCTTATGAGCTATAATTTAGCGGTAATCTGTCTTAAAATAATTTGAAAAAATGCACTTGCACGTTACAAAAATTTAAAAAATGTGCAAATTTTTTAATGCCGTTTTTACTCGAATCCCATATATCAAACCACCCAAGGTGTATATACTAAAAATGATCGGCATGAAATTCTGAGTTGATTCCACCAAAGAGGCCATCCGAGTATCGGAGTGTATAGAACATTCAGCAATAATTTAAAAAAAGCAACAATTTTTTTTTAAATTGTTGTTTAAAATTATTTCAGAAAATTTTTATGGTCTTTTTAAATGAAGAATACAAAGTTTTTAAAATTTTTTACTTTCAGACAACCGAAAAGAAAGTGTTAAAGATCGGCTGGAGATGACAAACTTTGCTTAGACAAAAATTATATGGTTTTTTTCTGCAGGAAAAAATTGGTGTGCTCTTTTTTATTTCTTTCATTACAAAATAAATTTTAGAGTTTAAACCTCAGTTTAAATGAATAAAAAATTATCAGACAATATTTGCAGCTGATATTTAATTTTGTACATCTTTTAAAAAATCCTTACAAGTTTTAAATAAGATTTTTATTTCGCAGAAGTCATTTTAAGTCAAAGAGAAACCTTTCTACCTTATTTTTAACCCCTTTTTCGGTTTGACTAATCCGGCTTTACTATAGCGCTGGATTCTGTCTGTCTGTACGTCACAAAAGTTGTTTGAGTATGTTCCGCTAATCGTATCGTACATCTGACTACACCATTCGACGCGAGTACCGTAACCACAAAGATACACCGTAACCACTAAGATACACAAACCACAAAGAATGACTAGCGGGTACCTGAACCGCAAGGATACACCCGAACAATCAGCGGGTACCCGAACCACAAAGATACACGCGAACAACAAGGATACATTTAAACCACCAGCGGGTACCCAAATTAGAATACACCCGAACCACAAGCAAATTTACACAAAAGATTAGCTTGCATTAAAACACACACAAACCACCGCTTTTACACTTGCTAACAATACAACCTTTGAAAACACTATAATTTAACTGGTTTTAACTGAATTTTTGGAACTTAACCAAAGGTTTTACTCATTCAAAATGGAAAAGCGGTGGTTTGCGTGGTTTTTTGAACGCTTAAAAAGTGCAACGGATCAGTTCATATAGCGTACATTTTTTATGTTGTCTTTGGTGTCAATGGTTATGTCGTATTTTTCGAATTCACCTTCAGTATAGGTGGTTTTGACTGGTTTTTCAGAACTAAACGAAAGGTGTATTTTCAAACATTTTACTCATTTTAAATTCAAAAGCGGTGGTACGTGTAATTTATCAACGCTTTCGAAATGCAACAGACCACCGCTTTCTAAAATAAACTTTTCCACGTTTGAGTGTTATTTTGACTGGCGTAATGCTACGTGTGAAAAAATTATCTCTGCGTTCAGGCGTCTTAGTACCTGGGCAAAAAAAAATTGGTCAATAATCGGTCCAAAAAGTGGCTTTTAGGCAAATTTTTTTTTGGTCCTTGAATAATCCACGTGTTCGAATATAGTTCACGGTTGTTTTATATAGTCCTCGCTTACGCGCAGCGTCCTTCTAAGGCCGCAGGTACCGAATCCAAGGATACAACCTGAACGAAACGGAGCGGGTACCCGAACCACGAGGATACACCCGAATGACCAGCGGGTACCCGAACCACAAATACACACCGGAACTCACACAAATACCAACATTTATAGTTAACTAAGGCATGTTGATATTAAATGTTCGGCGCTAACGAAGTGGCGCGAAGCGGCACCAACATTCATAGTTAACTTATAATTATTTTTGACCAGTGTGTACCGTAACAAGGAAGATACACCCGAACTACCAGCGGGTACTGTGTGCCTTCTAGAATTAATGTTCGGCGCCAACCAAGTGCCGCTAGCGTCACTAACATTCATAGATTCTAAATTCATTAACTTATAATCATTTTTTAAGGCGGATGATGCGCCATCTGCGCAGCGGCGCCTTCGAGTCTCAACAACTACTAACTACTCAACAACTGCAACAACTACTATAGCGCTGCTTTCGATTGTATGAAGCACTCACTTTTTAGGTCACTTTTTACGATCATTTTTTTCTGAAGTTGGTGTCCTTGAATAGGAAACCGGGTGAAGGCTCGTGATTGTCCGTGTCAAATTCTTGGGTTGGTGCGGCCAAAAAAAATATTCTGGTCAAAATTTTTTTTGAAAATTTTTTCGATAAAGAAACATTTTTGTTGGCGGAAAATTAGTTCGTGTTAACATAAAATCCTGCTCCTCGCGCGTCGAATAAAAAAAGATCGGGTCGATATGTAGACCGGAACATATGGATCTCCCTATTTTCATGGAGGTGGTTAGAATCGAAAAATTCGGAGAATTTGAAATGAATTTGAATTATAATGTTTGTGGTCTAGCGAAAAAAACAAAATTTTTCAGGGAGTATTAGATTTAAGAGCATTTTCTTAAGTAAATCGACCATGCTGAGCACGAATCCGATGTTAGAATTTATGCGTTTATCAGCGGAAAAAAAATTTCCGTAGAAATGGTCAAGAAAAAATGGTGAAAATGGTCAAGGCCAAGAAAAGGCCTATCAAATAGTGTATGACGTATTAAAAAATTATCATAACAGGTTACATAAAAACCATTTTGAAAAAACGACATTACTTACGGTTCAACTCAATAGTTTGGTTTAACTAGTTTGACTAATTTTATGAAACTTTCAATCGGGTTGTCGCGCTTATTCAATAAAAAATTGAGTACACACGCTTATGAAAAAATTTTGTTGGAAAATTTGGCTAACCTTTGTTCACAGCTGAGCTCATTTTCGCGAACAAAGCCACTTATACTTGTCTAAGGTTAACTTATTTAAGGCCAGATCAAAAAGATGACAAACAAAAACGTGTAGCATTCATTACCTTCCGAACCTACCGTATTCTCTCTAATGAGCGCCCTCTCCAAATAAGCTTACCCTATCTAATAAGCGCCCCTTTAGACGATGGTGGGAAAAAGTTCCCTCTCTAATAAGCGCCCCTTTAGACGATGGTGGGAAAAAAAGCGCCCTCTCTAATAAGCGCCCCTCTAAGTCCTTACTGAGAATTAAATAGGTTTCACGTAGTGAGTCTTATCTGAAGACTCCTCTGAGGACGTTGATTCAAGGACAGGGCATGTTTATGGGCACTATCTTAATAAATAAATAGATATAAATAGTTTTTGTGAAATCTTATAACCATTTTGTAGCCTTAACACTCACGGGGCGAGTATATCAACGCAGGGTGCAGAATTCGACGGAGAACACGAATATCGTTTTTTAAAAAGTGGGTCTGAGGGGTCAATATACCGTGTTGAAAATAGAGCATTTTCGGACTATCCTAAAATCACGTTTTCAGTTTCTTTTGATTTATTACCGTTATTTGACGATAACTTATTTAGATGCTTTATGTCAAAATGGCCGCTTGTGTCTCCTTTTTCACATGAGTGTACGTTTTTTTGTATTATCACGTAAAAAACCTGCGTTACGATCAACTTTTAGCTAAAATAAAAAATTTGAAATTTCGGTCAAAGTTCATACTTCTTTGTGTAATTTGCAGAAAACCCCAACTTATCTATAATCATCTGAGCTTTTCTTGTAGCCCAAAAATTTCAGCCCCGTGATTTTAGGATAGTCCGAAAAATGCTCTATTTTCAACATGGTATATTGACCCCTCAGACCCACTTTTTTTTTGAAAAAAGCGATATTCGTGTTCTCCGTCGAATTCAGCACCCGAATATACCGACCTGCCAATCGGCCCCGGGAGTGTTAAACGGGTTGTTTGGCAAGGATGATGGACAGCGAGCATTTTGAAAAATCGCATAATAAAGAGAATGGAATATAGAGAGATTTTTTCTAGGGGGCCGCCTTTCAGAGGTGTGTGCTAAAATTTTCAAGCATCCTAAATTCGAAATTAATTCATATTTTTTTAACAACAGGTGTTGATCTTTCTTGACTTCTTTATCTCATTTTGCCGTCAGACGAATAATGCAGATCAGCCGCGTTCATAATGAAAATATGAAAACGAGTAAAATAAAAAGAAGTCACAGAACAGTCACAATAAAAAATTGTTAGAATATGTTTGCTTGAAAAACAACGATAATAAAAAAATTAAGCGTTTTTTATTTTGAAATTGAATTTTTTTCAACATAAATTTTATTCCAAACTCTGTCTTTCAATACAAAAATGTCTTAAGAATTTAAATCTTTAACGCTGACAAGTTGAAAAATAAGCGCCCTCTCTTTAATAAGCGCCCCCTCTGGACAAAGGTTGAAAACCAAGCGTTCCGGGGCGCTCATTAGAGAGAATACGGTATTTTCATCAACTCCATCAAAACTAAAAGTGGAAAAAATGTTTTTTGTCGTTTAAAAAATATTAAAATGTTGGGTATTTCTGCTGTTTCGACGCCCCCTCAAATTTTCGAATTTTTTGCTGTGAATTATGTTTTTTTGAGAAAATATTTTTTCATTAAAAAATAATTTTAAAAACATCGGATGCTTTAGTTATTTTCAAATTTACAGGCATATGGCTCTAGTTCCCATGGAAGAATTGAAAGGATTCACTCTTGTGCATCTCCATGAAAGGCTGCTGAATTGGTCCGAAGACGTTTTCCTCGAATGGCTCCAACATCTCAAGCTTGTGCACTCCAGAAACTGGCGCGCACACTTAAGCAATCGAAACACTCTGGCAGGAGTTCAAAATGCGACACAAGAAAAAATTTGGGACCGCCGGTGAACTATTTTTCAGTTATGTCTCTGATTTTGTATGGCGAAGAAAATTTGGTGGATGTGATAGCATGTATTATTTGTGGTCTATTATTAGTGAAGTATATTCTGTTGTGAGTAAATAATTGTATTGTGTGTAAATGAAAGTCTTTATAACGCTCTTTGTTCGTTAAAATTTAAAAATTTTAAAGGGGTTCTAAACAGCAGAAGTACCAAATATTGGTTAAAGAAGTGAGAAGTGCAATGCAGTCAACCCTTGATTTAAGGCCCCACTTAAGACCGGACCGAGGTAGCTGCTAAATCGAGGAGCCGTATATAACGAGATATAGGGTTTATTTTTTTGGACTTCCAGCCAAATGGAGCCCACAGAAGGGGCCCTTAAATCGAGGAATGACTGTATAGCTAAAAGTCGAGTCTCAATACAACTTATCCCATTAAAATTGTCTCGCGTAAGCTTTTATCTATTTTATTCAAACCCTCAAAAATCGGAAATATTTGTGATCTTCCTAAATACTTTTGGTTGTAAAAGCAAAAACGAAAAAATGGAACCTGTAGTAGTTTAGAAAATGCCATAAATAGTAATGTAAAATATTTGACATTACGAAACAACATGTCTTCAAAGCCTAGAGGGGGTCTATTACAGAGGAATTACGGTATGTTATATTGTGGGGTTTGTAGTAGAGGGATATGTTATATCAAGAGTCAACCGCAACAAAATGCAGTTTTTGTGGTGGCTTTTGTTAATTTAAAAACACCATTTTCAAATAAAGGTTTTTTAGAAAAATTTTCTGACCTAAATTTTTTTATCTCATAACACATGGTTGCAAACTCAAAATTTTGAAATAAAGTACATTCGGCCAAATAAAGTACAATTCGACCATTTTTCGTCGTTTTCATTTTATCCAGTGTAATAGCTTTAATGATGTGCTTTAATTCCGACATAAATTGTTTGATGCGAAAAAAAGTTTGTTATAATAATTTCTGCGAAAAGTATGTTTGAACGACTTTTTTTAATCTTCCAGTTCGCATCTTATATAAAAAGACGTTTTTAGATAGCGGAAAGTATTTTCAGTGTCTTTGCACATTTCTTCAAAATTTCTCAAATTTTCTAAAAAGTGTTGAGACAGGAAAGTTACTAGATAAAGTAAAGATATTTGAAAGATTTTAGTTTGCAGTTAAAATATTTTTATTGTAAATTAAGATATTTAATATTGTAAAGTAAAATTACAGTTAAACTTCGATAAAATGGCAAACCACAGTCTAGTCTGGGGCTCTCCCCCACACAACATCTAAACATAGTTACACTCACACTTCATATAATTTTATGTTTAAAAAAACTCAAATTCACATCAACTGTGAGCGTAACTATGTTACGTTACCTCAGACTAAAATCACACGTGACTGTGTGAAATGTGATGAACTTTTTTGGGGCGAAGGGTTTGTCGCACTAGCGTCAGAATTGTTTTGGTGTTAAGCGTTGTTATGTCTCCTTTCTCTTAGTCCCTTTCCAGGAATTTGTCCAGAAGGTGTAGGCGTAGTGTAATGGCAGCACGTTGGCCGATAATCCAAAAGAGTTGGTTCAATTCCAGCCACCACAATTTTCGTCCGGATAATCAATCCGATATAACAAGCGTGTTTCCTAATATCCCAAATACTCAAACTCCGACTCAATAAACATGTCGGAGTTGGAATATTTTGCATCGTAAACAATCCCTACCCCAACTGCGGGTTCCTGAACGAGCCTTTAGGTTGAAGAAAAAAGAAAAAAAATATTTTCTTGCGATAAATAGTATATCAAAATTAATTTCATTAGACAATTTTTCTCATTACTACATTTCATATACAAATAAGGTTAAAAGAAATACAGGGTGGGCCAAAAAAAATGGCGTTTCAAATCTTTTTTTCAAACAACTTTTTCTCAATTTCTTTACCATACTTTTTCTAAGCGCCATATACCATTTTGTAGCTCTTGAATAGAACTTTCAAACAAAAAAAAGTTCAGGTCAAAAGAAGAATTCCATTCAACAAATCAGCCCTCCCAAACAAAGTAATATTTTACTGAAAATTCCGAACAATAACAACACAAAAATTCATAACAACTTCAGATCCTATTGAAATACTGCTGAATGTGCTTTCCGTTTCCTTCGACGCATTTCTCCAACCTTGGCTTGAACTCTTCTATCCACTACCGGCAGGTTTCCACGCTCAATTCTGCCCAGACTTCTTCGATCTTCTGCCGCAAAGCTGGAAGGCTGGCAGGATTTCCGAATGCGCACACCTTCTTCACCATCCATGCCCAGAGCCGGTAGTCGCAGGGATTCAAGTCCGGAGAATAGGCTGGCCACTAGTCTTTCTTGATGAATCCTGGAGCCTCTTCTTCGAGCAGTTCTTGCGTCAGTTGAGCAGTGTGTGGCCGAGCCCCGTCTTGCTGAAAGATGAATCCGCCTAAAGTCAAATGGTTGGTTTAAACCAGGGGTTTAAACCAGTTTCTTTGCCCTTTGCGTTGCCAGATTTCTGCGGCGTTAGCTCTTCATTCATCAGAGTTCGAGTTTCCACCAATTCATCACGCGAGAAAGGCATCTGTAACAAGAAAGAGGATGAGAATGCAAAAAAACATGCTAAAAGCGTAAGATAATCAGTAAACATGTTGCCACTGATTCGGAAGACTTGTTGTCAAAATGTTTTGAACGTAAGGAGACAAAACTTTTTTAAAGTTTATGTTTAAAGTAAACAAATTGAGAAAAAGTTGTTTGAAAAAAAGATTTGAAAGGCCATTTTTTTTGGCCCACCCTGTAAAATAGTTTTTCTTTTAAAGCACTTCCTACAATCTCTTACAGACTTTCCTAAGAATAAAAAAACTTTAAATATTAATTAATAGTATAAATGTCATTCACATCTTATTTAGCTTTGTCTGCTGAAAACATTTGAACTTTTCTTAAAAAGTTTGTTACGTATATACGTTACGCATATAGCCACTACTGAACTAGAATTTAATAATTAAACAAATATGACAATAAGAAATTTTGTTTAGATTTCTATAACAAATATTCTCTTTGGTATTCATAGTTCTTTTGAAAAATTAAAAAATATTTTCGTTTTAATTTAGTTTTAATTTAAAAAAGTTTATGAATTTTGAAAATAGTTGTACAACAGAACATTGTTTACTGCAATCTTAAATTTTTAAAAATTATTTGAGCGAAAAATCTTTTCTTAAAAATCGTAAAACAAGAGAAAACCGAGCTGTCGTATCTAGTTAGAAAATTTTAGCTAATAGATTTTGCTTAAAAAAGCTGAAATAAACCACAAAAAATATATTTTCTGCTACGAAAAGGCTGATTTTAAAAAGACTTTTTTCAGCTTCTTCGAGCTTTTACAGAAACCAAACTAGTATGAGCCTTTTTTTGTTAATTTTGTAAAGTATGAGGTCATATCTGGAAGTAAAATTGATGTAATAAAAGAATTAGCAAAGTCAATTAAAAATTAAAAACTCAATTAAAGCAGATGTTGTTATGTCAGCTACTTGTAGCTTAAGTTGCTTTTTAGCTGAAAAAGTAATCGAATTGAGTATGTTGTTGATTTATTTTTTTTTAGCACACAAAAAACAATTTTTCTTTTTCTATTTAAAAAAAATGCAGCATACTGGCTCTGTCGCTGCGCAAATCAAGGTTGAAAATCTTATAATTGGTCTAGCTATGATTATTACATCCCTGTGTATTCTGTTGCTCAACATCTTCATCATTCAGGTATGATTTTTGGCTAATTCAGTCAACCTTACAGCAAAACTATACCTTTATGTCAATTAATAAATTTCGAAATTTTATCGATTTCCAAAGACGCATTTTCCATAACGCATGGACACTACCAAAGGTTTTCTTTTTGGATTCAACGGAACCTGAATATAACGCACCACTGAACGAAAATCTTGCTGATTTGGTAATGCGATATGCAAAAAAACCTTTTTGACATAAACAAATGACAATTTTATTTAAAAAAAACTTAGTGACTAATTTTTAGGCAATATACCATGACAAAAATCTTTATCGCTTAACATCCTACAAATTTATTTTTGGCCTAGCTTGTGCTGATATTGTTCAACTAGTTATACACTTTATAAGCGGCTTTTACACTATTTTACAAGCTAATTTAAATCCTCCGTTCAATAAAGTAAGAGCTTTTGTAAAGCTAGCTGACTAGTCAACACTTTTTCTAGATTCTTGGAGCTATTCCCTGCTACAAATGTTATGCCTTATTAACTGTAGTCTTAGCTATAAATAGACTGGTCTTAATCGCTTGCCCACATCTGGATTTAATAATTTTCTCAAAATTAGGAGTCAAAGCAAGTTTACAGCAATTTTTTAAAAATAATCTAGTGATGTTATAACCGCTTTTTAGCTGTGGTTTTCGCTAGTCTTTTTTATTGCTGGATTTTTCGGCATCTTGCATAGCTCACCTTATGCGAGCATTTTGTACGACCCAGAAATGTGGTCCTGGAGCTATGACTTCGAGCTGCCACTCAGCTCACTTATGCAACAAATTTCTGAGCTTGTAGAAGTTGGAACTGTTGTCATTGCAGGTGCTATCTATGTCCTCATATTTGTGCTTCTGATACAAAAAGTAACTCGACTTCTCAGCTTAATAATAATACATAAAATAATTTTAGCGCAAATTTGTCCAATCAGACAATGGCGTTAAATCGAAAGATTCTAACATTCTTATTCAAGCGTTTACGATAACAGCCTATTGCACAGTGTCTAACATTATGTGGTACAATTATAAAGTATATTTTTTATTCAAACTCTTAAATTAGACCATTTATTGGTTTACTTGGTGATTTTTTTGGCAATGTAGACAAGAGTGGCACCAATTATGATAGAAACCCCCAATTGAATGGCTTGCAGAATGACCAGAGCCAGAGTGTAGTCATTTGTGGTCTCTATAGCATCCAAAAGACCAATCACTGTCACCTAAAAACAGAGCTGATATATGTTCTGATTTCTCAGATTTGTTCTATTAATTAATTTTTGATCAAAAATTGAGATTTTTTCGAGCTCAAACGGTGATATTCAGGACTAAAATAGTTGGGTTTGCTATCGAAATGAGGTCGAAAAGCAATTGCAATGGTTAAAATATCGAGATTTTGTCAATTTTAAAAAATATCTTTTTGTCATTCTTCTCTCACACTCCTGCGGCACTCGAGTGACGCGACAAACTTTCAAACATTTTCAAATTCAACTGTTTTAATCTTATCTTGCAGATATTTTATGCTCAATATGACCGCTAGAATCTAGCAAACATTTTAAATATGAAATTTTTTCTAGAAATAAGCAAAAGCAAGTCGCGGGACTGTGTGTCCCATGACTCGACCAGCAAGACACTCTGTCCCGCGACTTGCTTTTGTTTATTTCTAAAGCGTTTTTATATGAACTTTGAAAGTTCTTATTTTCAAAATATTTGCTAGAATGTAGCGGTCATTTTGAGTATAAAGGTTAACCAAGGGTATGAAAATATTCGCAAAACCGCGACACTTTTTACAAAAAAATTATACTATCTCAAATAAAATAAAAATCTTGAACATAAAATTGAAACCCAAAATGCTTACGTTGTGTGGGAAAGGAGCATTTTGAGGGATCTAAAATTATTTTCAAAAAAAAGTATTCAGCCTAAATATTTACCAAGCGAAGGTCAGTGTCAGGAATAGGCAGTCTAGACATGTTTTTGCTAGTGACTTCCGACCATCCAGTTGCTATTAAAAAGCACACAAACAAAATATATCTTTTATTAGGATCCATAATAGTTAGCAACCAAACACAAGGAAACTAATAGCAAAAAGACTTGAAAAAATTAATCAAAATTGAGTGACTGTATTTTTGTTTAACAAAAGAAATGACTCACACACTAAACGACATTTTGTCCTTTTGTGTTACTTTCTAAAAACAAAATTATTTTTATGTAATTAAAGGTCATCACAATTAAAAGTTTCAGGTGCTACTCCCAGAAACAAAATATGTGTACATGGTCCTAAACTTTCTCTGGATTGGCAACAGTGCTGTCAATCCAATTGTTTACTTGATTTTAAATTCGTAAATTTTATTTTAACCTTTCATTTTATCTAAAAATTTTGTCAAAGGCTTTGTCAAATTGTTATTTTTAACTTTGGTATTTGTTTTTTTGATTTTTAAGAGCTCGATTTATCTTCTATTTTAACTTTATATTGACACACGAAATTTTGATTTCCACTTCTGATCCACGTCTGATATATTTTCAAAGAGGGTCATTATTTTGTCTTGCACTTTCAGTTAGTCATGTAAAATACATTTATTTCCCAACATCCGCTTTTATACGGTAATATTAAAAAATCAACATTTTTCACGATAAACTGTCAAGGGCTTGTGCACGCCGGTGAAAATCTTAAAATTTATTATCAAAAAACCCAATTTTTACAATTTATTGAAGTTTTTTTATAAGTCAAATTAATTAAAAAAGACTAAAAACTAAAAAAACACTACAATACAAAAATTTAAAACGAAAATAGTCAGAAATTTTTTATATTGTTTTTGACATGTAGCTAATAGTAACTAACTGGTGGAAAAAAAGTTTTGCATGGACTTTTGAGCTACTTTTTTTAAATAAAAACATTGTAATTAAAATATTTCGAAATACAGTCAAACCTCGGTTATCCGGCACCCCTGGGGACCGGCCTCAGGGTGCCCGATAAACGAGGTGCCGGATAACTGGAGTGTCAGTTGATAGAGAATAAGCCAATCTCAGCCAAATGAAGTATATTGAAGGTGCCGGATAACCGAGGGTGCCGGATAACTGGAGTGCCGGATAACCGAGGTTTAACTGTATACGTTTTGTAGCCTTGAATCTCTTTTTCAAAACGGCTTACCAACTTTTTATTTTACTCAATAAAATGGTCACCATTGGCTGCAATACATTGTACGACTATACGAGATTCAACACATCTCCATAAATAGACTAAAAGTTTAAAACTAGGATGGCAAACAAAAAAACAACACAATGAAGCTTCTGCATGACTCATTTTTCTTACCTTCTTTTTTTGTCCCAATTTACTAATTATATTCAACATAAATAAAAAGTGAATACCGTATTTCCTCTAATAGCTCCCCCGGGGGGATTTTTTTTTTTGGATGCCCGAAAATCGGAAAAATTTGAGGTCAATCTCGAGATTTTTGGGTGAAAATTTAAAATCGAAAAAGCTCGTGGGAGTTAAGAAAACGCAATAAATAGCTTTGCAAAAAATTGACTCTGGGCTGAGATATAGGTCCTCAAAGTTGAGGAGGGGGAGTTATTAGAGCAGGGAGAACTATTAGAGGTAATACGGTAAGCCGTTTTGAAGAGGAGATTCAGGGCTACAGAACGTATATCTCTATATAGTATTTGGCATGTGTCTGTCTGTCTGTCGCCACTTTTGTGTTTAAGCCCAATTTTTCGCCGTCTTTTGTGAACTAATGTCGAATATCTCTCCGGAACCCTCAAGTTCAACATCTTAGCTTTCTTTTAAGAACAAATACATATGATTGAACTTGCTTTAAAAATTTTTTTTGTTGCCAACCGAATTGGAGATAGTGGATTTTAGTCTGGATTTCTGGTGGATATTTGGAACCCAAATTTCTGCCAATTTTTGCAGACTCATGTCGACTATCTCTCCGAAACCCTTAGTTAAAACATCTCAGCTCTCTTCTGAGCACAAACACGTATAATTGAAGTTGCCTCTAAAAAAATTTTTCCTTGCTTTCCAAATCGGAGATGGTGGATTTTAGCCTGGAAATAGGGTGGATTTCGGTGTTCAAGCCCAAATTTCTGCCAATTTTTGCGAACCCATGTCAGATATCTCACCAGAACCCCCAAGTACAACATCTTGGCTTTCTTTTAAGCACAAACACGTATAATTGAAGTTGCTTCTTAAAAAAATTTTCTATGCCCTCTAAATTGGAGACTGTCGATTTTAGTCTGGATTTAGGGTGGATTTAAGTGTTCACGCCCGATTTCTTACTACTTTTGCAAACCTATGAATTTTTTTTCACTAAAACTTTTAACTACAATATCTGAGCTTCTTTTCGAGCACAAGATTGTTAAAATAAGGGTGGTTCTAGGAGGATACTAAGGAGGGGTGTATCCAAGAGAAGGAGGGGGAGGGGTTTATACTCATGAGTGGTATACCCAGGAGGATGGTACCCAGGAGGCAGGTAACCAGAAGGAGGGAGGTTAGGAGGAGGGTACCTAGGAGAAGGGTAACCTAGAGGGGATACCCAGGAGGGGTTTACCCGGGATGAGGGTAACCAGGAGGGAGTATTCAGACGGAGGGTAGGTAGGAAGGGGTGAACCAGGAGGGAGGTACCCAGGAAAAAGGAAGGCAGGATGGATTAATATTTATTAGAATTTCAAAATACGATGGCGCCGATAGGCGCCTGTTGCCCCTAGTTTTGGAATATTTCAATTACAATATTTTTATTTTAAAAAAGTAGCTCAGCAGTTTATGCAAAACTTTTCTTCCAGCATTTAATAATGCATAAAAACAAAATTCTAAACTCAACTTTGCTTGCAGGAAAGTTGCTTATTTTAACATACTAAAGACTAAACTACTTTCTAAATTTCAGTTTTTTAGTGCTATACGTCAGAAAATCAAGAAGATTCTCACCTCGACAAACAACAGAAAAGTTGCAGAAGTTGTTTCACAAAATCACATTTTATTTGCTAAAAATTGTGCCTATAGCATGCAAATATATGAAGATAAATAAATACTATAGTTTCAAAAAACGTTGCTGATAGTAAGAAATAGATTCGCTGGACGGTTCGACATAGCAGTTGACACTTTATTCACTAAACCACAACTAAACAAACACGAGACATACAATAAGATTATATATGGCCTTGGATCTACTTCACTTTTTTCGGCCTGGAGCCAGAGCCTTCTTTGCCTGCTCAATATATAACTTCGCTTACCATAGCATCTTCTCGTTTCGGGCAATCGGGTCGTTGCTGTTTGTCGTCTATCCATTTGGCTTAGAGCCGCGCGCAGTATGTTTGTACAGTGTGCTGCTGTGCCATCCATCTTGCTAAGCCGGCTTTTCTACTCCATAAGGTGCAGGGATCCAGTTGTTCGTCTTCTCACTGTGCTCGGACTTCGGAGACAGGTCGGTACCTGAAACAATACAAAACCCACGATCGCTAGACTCGGTCAGTTTCAACTGGTCATTCATGCTTAACACGGTATTGGTGATCTCGGTCTTCACCTTATTCTCAATGTTATCTCCGGTACGGAATTGGCTCTTTTTTAACGGTTCATATACGATTTGCGAGGATCATTTGAATATCCACCAACAGGTCGGCTATATTCCTTATAGCGGTAGCTCCAACAGCGGGTATCACCAACGTCTAAGGCGGTATGACTCAAGCCTTTGTTTCCAAAAATATCTCTGACCATAAAAAATTGATAGCTCGAATAATTTAAATCACCTTTAGATTCCCGTGGAAAAAAATAGTGATTTTAAAAATCAGGGCTTTGTTCGGTACGAGATAAACGGGTTTAAATAGGCTTTTATCCAGTGCCAAGTCCAGTCTTCAGTCGCAGCGCAGATGATCCAGTTCGGCCGCCAGCTTCCAATCTCAGAGGTCCAGCTTCCAAGCCAGTAGCCAGAGGAATTGCCGGACTTGCTTCAGCTATTCGATCCGCTGGTCTCCTCGTCCAGCTCTGAAAGTAGTGGCGGCTATTTCCAGGATCTCGAGCTCGCCTTCTTAATGCCCAAGTCAATAGATGCTCCAGTCCGCTCCAGTGTCCAGAGTCCATAGTAACCAGTAGTGAACTCTTTTCCATATTATACTGGTAGTGCTGTGAGTAAAGGCCTCATAGGCCGTTAATTTGTCCTGATTATGATTCCCCAGTCTCCCCACTGGACGACTCTTCAGTGACCCCCAAGGTCTCAAGGCCTTTACTGGAGTAAAAATTTGGCAGACGTAGAGACTGAAAAATAGCATGACGCAAATGTTTTAAGACAAACAGTGACTTTTTTGAGTGAAATAATCTTGTGATAGGAGAGGAAGAACTGCGTGTGCTGAACTTCTTGAGATATGATCCTAAAATTAATAAAACAAAAGGCTTTAAAAATCCATCCGACCTTTTTTCACCCGTTATCAACAAGATATCATATTATTGTGCTGTCGTATGATTAAAATTTGACTGTAACAGCGATCTTTTTACAATTTACGAGTTCAATTATTACGTTCATTGTTATTAGAAGTGTTTTCAGTTATTTTCTTCCTACATTAATTAAATAAAGTTAAACTTAGTAAACTTAATTTGTGAAAAACAACTAAATTCAATAAATTTTACTATAGCCAGTACAGCGCCAAGTCCAGTCTTCAGTCGCAGCGCAGATGATCCAGTTCGGCCGCCAGCTTCCAATCTCAGAGGTCCAGCTTCCAAGCCAATAGCCAGAGGAATTGCCGGACTTGCTTCAGCTATTCGATCCGCTGGTCTCCTCGTCCAGCTCTGAAAGTAGTGGCGGCTATTTCCAAGATCTCGAGCTCGTCTTCTTAATGCCCAAGTCAATAGATGCTCCAGTCTCCAGAGTCCATAGTAACCAGTAGTGAACTCTTTTCCGTATTATACTGGTAGTGCTCTGTTACTTCAAGTTGTAGCATAACCAATTTTTCAAGACTTATATTGCATAAAATGTTTTCCAACCAAAAAACATGTCGACGCAAGATTTGCAAAACTTTAATGTTCTATATAAGTGTTCATCTCATTGGCGCATTGACCTCTATTTGGCTGAATATTTATATGGTCTTTAATTTTGAGCCAGCTAAAAAATAAAATTTGAACCTTCTAATCATAGTCGTTTTAGTGAATGGCTTATACAACGTATTTTGTATGGGTTTAGCCTATTTTCTGTTAATTACTCTACTATTTCTGTAATTCCACTACTTTGTGTGACGATAGATAGATGTTTAGCATTTAAACTCCTATCTGGGAAACAACATGCGCGCTAAGCTTTTAATAATTAGTATTGTTGTAGTACTAGTAGCTTACGCGTTAAGTACACTTGTTTTGCTCTTGGATCTGCCGCTTCAATTAGATAAAGGTAAATTTGTAAATTCTCTAGTAAGCTGACTTGTCCTAATAAGGCGACCCCTTAAGAACTTATATCTCAGCTCGAAGAAAATATTTTGCAAATCTGTTTATAAACCTTTTCTCAATTCCCAGAAACTCTACCGATTCCACTTTTTAGATTTCGGTTGAGTACCCGAAAATCTCGGCATCAGCCTAAACATTTTCTGACTTTTGGGGGTTTGAAAAATAAGGCGACTGTCGGCTTATTAGACGAAATACGGTAACATAATATACAAGAAAAACTAAATTAGTAAGTAAAATTTTTAATCTCTACAAACCGTTGAGACAATTTATAAAACATTTTGTAATATAAAAATGAGCGGGGATACAAACAAAAAGAGTACTGTTAAAAAGTACCCTATTGTAAGTACATTATGTTATACTAGCAAAGCCACATTGCTTTCAATAACTAAAAGTAGTACATGGGCCAATATCGTATCATTAAAGGATGCTGCCTTTGTGCCCCATACCTATTGGACACTTTCAAAGATACGCCCTAAAACTAATTCGTTTGAGTGCGACTTCCTGTTCCTTGGATTGCGTGCTTCGATTTCATCTTCGACGTCCGAGAGGTGAATGAGATCTGCATCGGCCATTTTTACTAAAATAAAAAGTTATTTAACACAATTTTTGTGCGACTGTGTATGGGGTACAAGTGAAAACCGAATTTTAAACAAATAGAAATGGCGTAAATAAAATTTCAAAACACCTTTTTTCGCAAAATTTTTGGTAAAAACCATCAAGCACCGGATAAAATCAGCTTTTCGGGTGTCGCTCTATTAGAGACTGCCGGTTTTTTTTTACCAATCACCCTCTAGGGTGTCGCTCTATTGGGACTGTCGTTCTGTTAGAAGAAATACGGTAATTTATTTTCAGCACTTTTTGTGATATATTTTATTTATAATTATGCGTCCTTTTCTTGATTAATAGATCTTTGTAGGCACTTTTCTTGCTTAGTTAGACAATTTACATATGTTTAAAAGAATTTGAGATTTTGTTTTAAACAAGCAGTTAATTGCTTTTTAACTGCTTGATTAAATTTTAAACATACGGAAACCAATACCTAAATTTTGTAATTGGAAATTGTAAAAGTTATATCTCAGCAAATATTAAACAAAAAATAAATTTCCAAATTGTCTGACAACTCTTGAGTCTGAGTACTTACCATAGCGCCATTTTCTGTCTGTCTGTTGTGCGTCACAAAAAAGATTAGGGGTGTTCCGTCAATCCGAATGAAAATCTGTTAGCACCATTCGACTCAGCGTGGTCAATTTACTGTCTGAAAAAATTATGAAAAGTTAGGGTCATCCATCTCAAAAAAAAGTTATGGACTATTGAAAGTTGCCGAAAACCACAGGGGGACCAAGGCCATTTTGGGGTCGATTCTAGATTGCCTTGGGGGACCAAGGCCATTTTGAGGTGGATTCTAGATTGCTTTGGGGGACCAAGGCCATTTTGAGGTGGATTCTAGATTGCTTTGGGGGACCAAGGCCATTTTGAGTGGATTCTAGATTGCTTTGGGGACCAAGGCCATTTTGAGGTGGATTCTAGATTGCTTTGGGGACCAAGGCCATTTTGAGGTGGATTCTAGATTGCTTTGGGGGACCAAGGCCATTTTGAGGTAGATTCTAGATTGCTTTGGGGACCAAGGCCATTTTGAGGTGGATTCTAGATTGCTTTGGGGGACCAAGGCCATTTTGAGGTGGATTCTAGATTGCTTTGGGGACCAAGGCCATTTTGAGGTGGATTCTAGATTGCTTTGGGGGACCAAGGCCATTTTGAGGTGGATTCTAGATTGCCTTGGGACCAAGGCCATTTTGAGGTGGATTCTAGATTGCTTTGGGGGACCAAGGCCATTTTGAGGTGGATTCTAGATTGCCTTGGGGACCAAGGCCATTTGAGGTGGATTCTAGATTGCTTTGGGGGACCAAGGCCATTTTGAGGTGGATTCTAGATTGCCTTGGGGGACCAAGGCACTTTGGGGTGGATTCTAGATTGCTTTGGGGGACCAAGGCACTTTGGGGTGGATTCTAGATTGCTTTGGGGACCAAGGCACTTTGGGGTGGATTCTAGATTGCCTTGGGGGACCAAGGCACTTTGGGGTGGATTCTAGATTGCTTTGGGGGACCAAGGCACTTTGGGTGGATTCTAGATTGCCTTGGGGGACCAAGGCACTTTGGGGTGGATTCTAGATTGCTTTGGGGGACCAAGGCACTTTGGGGTGGATTCTAGATTGCCTTGGGGGACCAAGGCCATTTTGAGGTGGATTCTAGATTGCCTTGGGGGACCAAGGCATGGTTACAGCTTCAAATCCTGGTGGTAGCATGTATGATTCTTTTGACTTTGCAAGTACCCTACGCACTTCCTCGGCGCCTACGAATTGCCACATCTGTGGTAACAACATATTCTAGTAGCTTTACTGAATTGCTTAAAAGCTACTTTTTATTTAGTTTTCCTCCAAAATTTCCAAAATTTTTAGGTGTGCAAGCTCACTATCGGTGCATCATCTGCTGCAAAAGTTCAAAAATAGCTAATTACTGTTGTCAAACTCACAATATTTATAATGACATATATTTGTCTGCGCAAAAAAATCTAAACGGCATTTTAAAGATAATTATACATCAAACCTAAACCTGAAAAATCCAAATAGTTCACTAAATTCTTTAAAAGCACTCTTTTAAACATAAAATTATCGATCAAAGGAACCCAAGGAACCAAACTTTAGTCGGTGAGAATAACTTTCTTACGCCTCTATATTTCCGCATAGAATTACGCGCGCACTGGTTTTTGAAATCTTAACTTTCACACGTGAAAACCTTTGTGAACTTTAAAAAAATCCAAAGACAGTTTCTGTGAATAAAGAGATCCTGTAAATGGTTCAGATCGATTGATCCCTATTATACTGAAAAAAGTATGAAACAAAATGAGGTGTGCAACCAGAGGGAGTCCAACCCGTTACATTTGTCCGAGTATATTATGGCCCGAAGATATATATGTGGCTGTGAGGATGTTATGTTCGTGTCGGATTTTTTTCATAGCTGAAGCCTCTTATCCAATGAGTGTTAATTCAGTGCTGTTCCTCAGCTACAATAAGACACCAACTGAAAACTTAATCCCATCCTTCTTCAGGTGCATAGGATGGACACGTCGCTTTTTCGGAGTATACATTTGAATATAAAAAACAGATGCAAGACAAAAGTACGCGAGACAAAAGCTTAAAAACTATGATTTTTGTAAATTTTAATAAAAAATGTTTTTCTTCTATGTTTTTTTTCTGTTATGGAAACAGAAAATTCGAATTTTTTTTGTCGTATGTTAAATCGAGCGTAAGTTTGTCGGTCGGTCGGTCGCATGCTGTATCGAGCGTATGTTGCATAGAGCGACAATTTGCCTATATCTAAGGCAAATCCATCCTGATATTTCCCGCCATCAGAATGAAGAAAATCGCATTTTTTTGATTTTTTATCTTAATCCCCCTTGTGGTCATTTTTTACCCATTGAAATTAAATTTACTAGAAAGAGCAAGTCCGAAATTCGGACACTAGATTCGTGATCCGCGCAATCGATTTTCTTATGAAACTTATATTAATCGCTTAAATTGACTGTCCTTTTTGAATTCCGCTCAAGACAATAAACAATTGATTACAACGTATTGCCGGCTACCTTTTGACTTGGGCATTTGAAACTAGAGATGAAGAAACGGGACCAGGACGGATTTCAGGACAGGATTTTATGGTCTGTTCAAGACCAGGATCAGGACCAGGATTCGAAATTCTAAAAACCAGGATCCTGGTCGGGATCCTGGTCCAAAAACCAGGATTTTCGTTAAAGGTAATTTCGATCAAAATTCGTTTCAAGATGACGTTTCGAAAAATACCATTAATATTTACCAAATTCAACGACCAGGATTGGCCAAAATACCAGGACCAGGACCAAGATTTTGTTTTATTGATAAATTTCGACCAGGACGGACCAGGACAGGATCCTGTCCTGTCTTCGTCTCTATTTGAAACTCGGTTTTTGGACAACTCGTCATTTTGACAATTCCTCATTTTAACAACTCGTCATTTTGACAATTCGTCGTATTCGAAATTCGTCTTGTGAAAATTCGTCTTCATTCAATTCATCAAATTTTAATACAGTTTTTTATAGCTTGTTTAACGATTCATTCGTAATGTTATTCATTCAATTGACTAAGAAAATGAATTTGATGTGTTCAAAGATTCAGGCGATAAAAAAATATCCACCTAAATGACCTGAAAAATCAAAAGTTAGGCTTTATGAATAACAAACTATCATTTTCTAGCTGAAAATTATGCGGTAAAATGGGTTTGAACTTTCATTTCACTCAACCAACCCACACCCCCCCCTCCCAAAAAATGGAAAAAAGAGTTTTCGATGCATGTATGATCAAGAGTTTTGGCAAATTTACCGCTGACCAGAAAAAATGAGAAAACATCTATAAAACACTTTTGAATTATTCTAAGTATGGATTGTCAGAAAGATAAGTAGCAATTATGTCGACATATCAACAATTAAAATTCTGTTGAATTGTCAAAAGTTCGAATTTCGAAAATGACGAATTGTCAAAATGACGAGTTGTCCGAAAACCGGCACAGCCTCAAAATTTAAAATCATAACCATAAAAGGTTTTGAAGCAGAAAAGGTGGGAATTCGAAATCATTGCTATTTTTAACTAGGAAAATGGCTTTTCAACTTAAAACACCGAATCATTTTCAAAATTCTTTATTTTAAAAATTTGGTCTGTATTTTCTGAAAGAGAAGAATCTCAGCTTCCGTTTGGTGTATAAGTCGTCATCTGAAATACAAAGCTCGCTTTTCTCATACAAAATTAAAATTTCCGTTTTTTAGTCTCAGAATAGTGTCAACTGAAAAGCAGAAGAAGAGAGTTCCGATCAGCAAACGTTATGGGAGCTAGCTACATGTGGGTCTCTAATGTCAGAAAAATCATAGAGGAAAGACTGGAAAGGCTGCGAGAAACGAATCAGCTGGACTTCTTTGGTCACTTCAACGAAAAACTCTTCCTCCTTTTTCTCGGTGATACTTTTTGATTGCTGCCTTTGACGATGATGATGCTCACTTCAATTTAAGAAATCTAGAGCGACTCTTCCAGCAACTTGACTACACTTTTTTTTTATCAAACCGTGAAGTGGTTTGGTAATAATTATTAGTTTTATAACTCCTGTGAGTATTACCATACCAGAAGGTTTCAGGTATGTGACTGGAGATGTCAAGTTTCTCAACGCAGTTTATGGTCACCTTGCGCTAGCTCTACTCATCCATGTGTTCTCTGTGACTCTGCTAAAGAATCTCTTTAATTGATTCAAGCTCATAAATGACGAACGTTGCATTCCATTGAGCAGAATTTCTTCAGAGCGAAAGTTCGCGTCACTTGGAAGCAGAGAAAAGATATTGAAGAAAATTATTGAAGAAAGTAATGTTAGAAATGTTGTTTTTAATCTGGATTCTGATATTGAGGTCTAATACAAAGTTTTACTGAAATTGCTTTTAGTTTGGCAACAAATTTGAAAGAAGTCAACAACAGACCTCGATTTGCCCCAAAACATGTGAAAAATAGCATTTGCAAAAAATCTTATTTAAAATTTCTTGGCGTTTTGTTTATTTTAAAGTGATTATGATTTTGAATTTTGGGGGGCTGTGCCGAGTTTCAAAACTCCGAGTCAAAAGGCAGCCCGTATTACCTTCTTAGAATTTTTATTGTCTTGAACGGAATTAAAAATATAATTGTCAATTTTAGCGTTTAAGAGTAGTTTATGAAAAAAATGGGTACGATGGTCACAAATCTGGTGTTAGAATTCCTAACTTGCTGTTTTTTATTTAAAAATGAAATGACCACAAGGACACCAAGGCAAAAAATGCAAATTTTCTTTTCGCGAATTCTTTCATTCTGATGGCAAAACATCATTTTTATAGACAAAATATTATTAGTCATAAAGATCAAGATTATAAAATTTCACCGAAAAACAGTTCTACGAGCGTTCCTGGAACTTATGTTAATACCCAATACTAAATTACATTTGTCGCATTTGCATTTCGCTACATTTGTTAAACTGTTGTTAAAAAATACAAATACAGTATCACAAAGAACAACTTTATTTAAAATTAAAGCGAATACAGTATCACAAATCACGAAGTTATTTAATATGAAAACAAATTTTTAGCATTTTTAACCAGCTCTTGCACGAGCAGCCGCTGCTTCGGCTTCAACAATGGCTGCTGCTGATTTTGCTCTAGCTTTAGCGACGTTAGCTGCTGCCTTAGCTTTAGCCTCAGCTGCATTTGCAATTGCTTTGGCTGCAGCAGCTGCGGCTGCTGCCTTGGCCCTGGCTTGGTTTGCTGCTGCCTTGGACCTGGCTTGATTTGCTGCTGCCTTGGCCCTGGCTTGGTTTGCTGCTGCCTGAAAACATACTGAGTTTAATGGTAAAAATTACAACAATTTTTGAACTATTCTAAACTCTTAAAGAAGAAAACCTATATAACCTACCGTATTTTCTTTATTAGTTACGCTGGGCTAATCATTTTTCAACCCATGAAAAATCGAAAAATTTCAAGGTCGATTTTGAAATTTTTGGGTGCCCAACTAAAATCTAAAAAGTGTAATCAACTAAGATTGTGATGATTAAACAGATGTGCACAATAAATTTTTTGAGCTGAGATATAGGGTGCCTGTGGGGGTAAGAGAGGGGGTAACTATCAGAGAGGGGGTAATTAATAGAGAAAATACGGTATATAATAAAAAATAGTAACCCAAAGAAAATAAGAGTTTTTAAAACTTCGAAATAATAATGCTGTACCCGGCTTTTGGCAGCATTTGAAGCAGCTAAAGCTTTTGCACGTGCAACAGCTGCGGCGGCTTCTGCTTTGGCATGCTCGGCATTAGCAATAGCTTTGGCTCGATTAGCTGCAGGAGACTGACGTCTAGCACTTATTGAATGAGTATTTTCTGAGCTATGAATTGAGATACCCGCTTTCTCTCCCTCTGATGAAGACGAAGATATGCACAAAGGCACGAAAATAGCTAATAAGAATAAACATGCGGCCTTATTCATTTCTGAAAATTCATGAATAAGGAAGAGTGACAACAAAAAAAACTTATTTAAAAGTGCATTAAATCTGTTTATAAACAGGGTTGAACGAAAAATTGCAAACTACGAATAATAAGATAGGGAAACCAATGCCATCCATTTAAAGGCGGATTTACAGATTTTTACATATTCAGCATTGTTTATCCTTTTATTCCTTTTATCAGCGCTGCAAATCAAACACAAAGCTATCTATAGTATAGACAATGAATCACATATTCAAAATAGATGACTGGCATATATTTGCAAAAATAATAAGAAGAAATATATAATAAAGGAACACAACATTTAAATTTGCAAAGAAGAAGGTTGAAGTAGAGAATAGGCTGCTTCCGAAACCCCCTGATCTACTCCGTTTGTTTCTTTGATCTAGTATGGAATGAGAAAACCTCTTTGTAAAATTTAGAATTAAATAAATAGTGGGACAAATCTAGTTTTCATAAAAAACCGCGGGGGAATAAAAAATTTTGTGAGAATTATACTCTCCACTAGAGCCTACCAAAAGAAGAGAAGACTTCTGAAGTGTCTTGTCAATAAATAAAGCAATATATCTTATATTGCTATAGACAATTAAATTTGTGAAATTTTGCTAATTTTTGCACCCAGTAAGTAAAAATTAGGTATGTCATGCAAAGTTACAAAAATAGTTCAATCCATCTAGGAATGTGTAAAGTATTGCAAAATCTACTAAATTATTTCTAAGATTAAAACCACAAGATTTACTGCATTTTTTAATAAAATAAAACCAAGTTTTCTGTTTTCACTTCATAGGTTAGCTAATTTAGGAGAATTCACATGGCTCCAAAGCGCCCTTTTAGCACCCTTTCACCCCTTTTTTTAGTTAGTGAGAAATTCGTATTAAGCAATAATAAGTTTACTGCTCAGTCTTAACTTGTATGTTAGTTCCCATTCATAGTTTCTGTCAGGAAATAAAATTAAATTAGTTCAATTTTGCTTTTAAAAATCAGATATCATTTAACTCCTAAAATCACCTTTTTGCAACACTTGTAGTTAGATATTTGTAGTGATTAACAGAAAATATAAACCAAAAATGTTCTAACAGAAACCCTCTCTATAGTAGAACCTCATTTTTAATAAAGTTTCCTTTTTCCTCATCATATCAGACGATTTGTCTATAAGAATACGAATTGCAGATGCACTTTTTGAACTATAAATTTATTTTTCTAGATTTTACATGTCAAGAGATGCAGGAACATTTCTTCCAACACTTTTTTAGGCTACACATATTATCGTTAGCCTTTGCAGCAGCTTTTCAAGGCCATTTAACAAAACTTCTTTAGTCTTATATGTAGTTATAGGTAACATGAGTTTTATTGTCATCCCATCTGCCCATTCTACTATAATAGATTGATTCTTTGGTGTCTTTTGAAAGTGCCCCATAGGTATGGGGCAAAAAGGCGGCATCCTTTGATGGTACAATATTGGACCATGTACTACTCAAAACTTCAATTCTGACACCGGAATCGCGTTTAGCATGGTAAATTTGCTTATAAAACTGCCATTTAAGATTATAACTTACTGTCAAATTTCCAATTCTGCTCGAGACAATAAATATTTGAACAAATGCGAAAAATTCCATTTAAACTTATGTGGAAATTTTGTAGGGTTGTCAGAGGGAATTTTCCCGGAAAAAATGATTTGGGGAAAAATAAAGAAAATATGGGAAAAAATTAATTTGACAAATCGCAGCTGCCCCGTGCGAAAGAAATTGGTCAATCAGAACTGCTATCCACACCAAAGTGCGCAATCGGTAAGATAGCTTTTAATCATTATTGAATTTTTATAAATTAATTATTTCAGACTCTATGTGGAAACCGCCTCAAAGCTGATGTTCATCAAGACCAATCTCATGTTGGAGCACGCCGATCTTTTCAAGAAACGAAAGCGGGAGTATGAAATGGAAGAGCCTGAATCCCGAAGAAGAACCAACTGACGAGGAATATAGTGGTGTGGAGGAATTTGATGTGTTGTTTACCGATGAATAGGATGTTAATTTGGTTTGAATAAAATTTTGCTGTACATGCGTATTTGGATTCTGGTTGAGTGTCGTTAAAAGGCAATAAATTCTTTTTTTCCCGTTTTTTCCCCGTGAAATCATTTTTTCCCGGGAATTTTCCCGGGAAAATTCCCACGATAATTTATTTCCGGGAAAATGTCAACCCTAAAAATTTGTATGCAAATCGACCATGCTGAACACGATTCCGGTGTTAGAATTGAGATTTTGCTATGCAGCTTGAAAGTTTTACGTTGAAATTGCCTTTTAGTTATAGAGAAATAGATATAATAGAAGAATACTTTTTCGTAGCCATTCTTTGCATCGTCGTTCTTTCTAGTTGGCATAGATTCAAATTTGTTATTCTTTTAGCAGTTAGGTATTGTTCGCCATGCTTTGTAGATCTGACTTATAAGACTTCTGGTGTTAGCCAGAGTTATAAATTTATTATCCTTTTCAGCCATTGTTAAAATTTCGCTTATTATTTTCTCGTATGATGATTCTTTTCTACCTTACGAGTCCAAATACTATATAGAGATTTAATTTCGTTTTTAGAGTCATATTACAAAAAGTTTGTATTAGAAACATCAACAACGAAAAATGCGCATAATTTTTATTTTATAAAAAATCATATAAAGTTTGAGGATACAACTATTATCCATATTTTCAAAAATCATCCAACATAGCAGAACAATGCAAACTACGATAAATCTTTTTTGATCTTTGTACATCGTAATAGTGACTAAATTCACCCACTTCGTCACATCTTGCCAAGTACGGAGCTAAATACTAAAAAAACTGACTAAAAATGGTAATTTTCTACATTTGCCTACTTGCTTATAGTAAAGTCTTTGCCAATCAATTGTGCAGAACCAAGAGTGGTTTTGTATGTCTAAAATACATTTTGCTCCAAGCCGTTTGACTAAATCTCGTTCCAGGAGACTATCTATCAAATCTTTCAGCATTGGAGATAGGTTTTCTTTGTGCAATGATTTAACCTAATGTTTAAAATTAAAAATAACATTTCTTGATTCTAATATAATAACTTACATTTCTGTGCAAAATATTATCGTAAAGTTGCTGTGTTCTATCATCATAAAAGGGGTTGTTGTCGTTCGCCATTTCAAAAATCAGAACTCCTAGGGACCAAAGATCCACCGCTTTTGTATACAGCTAAATTTTAACGCTATTAAAGACAAAGAAATATGAATCTATGTTTTTATCTCTGTTCTATTCTGTGAGTTTTTTGGAACTTCTCTATTTTAAGCCACCCCTCCTTTCCTAATTTTTGAACCTGGTGACCTAAAACATATCCTAAACTACTTTTTTCTTCTTATACGATCCAAGAAACAATTCTTAAAAGGTTTCTAATCTAAAAATTTGAATTTTTCTCGAAAGATTTTGACTTAAACTTCTCAAAGTTAGATGGTCATTTTAGAATATTTTAAACTCATTTTTCCTTCTGTAGGCTTAAGCAAAGGTAGGCTAGCGTATGTTAGGACAGCTACGCCCTAAAAAAGCTGTAACCATTAACTCTATTTTTTCACAAGTTTTTGGCTTTTTAAGTGTCTGATTTTCTATTTTCAGCTTAAAACAAAAAATCAGACACTCAAAAGGCACAAGGTTGTAAAAAATAGAGTGAAAGGTTACACCTTTTTGCATTACGATAATGATTAGAAAAAATCAGGTTATTTCGTCTTAAAATTAAAAAGATGTGGACTCGTATAGTCTCTTAGTTTTGTCTTATTTTTTCGGAAATATGAGAGCCCTGGCCTGAACCCAAGAAGTACCTAGAATATTTTAGTAGTTAAAAACATATACAAAATTAATAAAATAATTTTCTGTTGCCATTGATGCATCTTTATCAAAGGACCATCCCCGTTGCCGAAAACGAGAAATTCACATGTTTGAATGCGCGCAAGACACTATTTTCATTTCAAAAATATTGAAAAACATTTTTCAGCAAACTAATAATTAAATCATCAAAAAAGCAGAGCCAGTGTTGGGAATCGAACCCACTGACAACATCGACCGGCTGCCGCGCTTTACAACCGCCACACTGCCAAGTAACTTGTATGTCTTTCCTTATTTTGGCCTGAATAAGTTTATTTCAAAAACAACAACAAATTCAAAAAAAAATATGGCATATTTTTAGCAATAAAAAAGTGAGCCCTAACGCAGAATGTGTACCTATTTTACAAAAGGGTCCTCCTTTTGTTTTTTTTCTCAAAATAAATTATTTCAACGTTCAACGTAACACTTGTATTTTTTCTGCCTTTATTTCTACCATGTGACCGAAAAGTTCCCGGACAAAGTTTAAAGCCAATTTTTTCAGTAAAAAAGAACATAAATGCATTTTTTGGTATCATCAGAAAGCCCTTGTTCTCCTCTCTTGAATAGTGTATCGCTTGTCGTTTTATGCCAATAAATTCCATGTTTTAGAATGTCGGATCTGAGAGCAGGCATTGTGCGACTTTGGGAAGAAGGGAAGAAGCAAAGTGAGATCGCTCGTGATACGAATGTTCCAAAGCAAACAGTTTCGGATGCCATTAAGCAATTTCGTGAAACAGTCCGCAATTTTTTGGTATCATCAATATGGAATATGGAATATTTCAAACTGATGTGCTTCCATGGACAGAAGATCAATTTGGAGATGAAGAATGGACTTTTCAGCAAGATGGGGAACCTTCACATCGAGCTACCGAAACTCAAACATGGATTGCTGACAATTTTCCGACGCAATCAAGGTCGACACTCATTGGACTAAGCGCGATGGCGAATGGGCTCCGAATTCTCCTGACTGGAATGTGCTCGATTACTTTGGCTGGCCGTATCTTGAGTCGAAAGCATGCTCTAAGCCACACTAGGCAATTTCCGCGCTGAAAGCTCCGCTGGTGAAAGAATGGGCCGAAATTCTTCAAGAAATGTTTCAAAAAGCCATCGATAATTTTCCAAAACGACTTCAAAAAATGTATTGCAGCTGGTGGTGGTCATTTTGAGTGATCAAAATAAAAACAAGCGATACACTATTCAAGAGAGGAGAACAAGGGCTTTCTGATGATACCAAAAAAATGCAATTATGTTTTTATTTTACTGAAAAAATTGGCTTTAAACTTTGTCCGGGAACTTTTCGGTCACATGGTAGGAAAATGGTTCACATGCATTTGGTTGAGAAAAAACAAGCGATCGACCTAGAAAACATTCGCTTAAGAGATCTGTTCCAATTATCCGTTGCACATGCCATTTCTAACTAGTTTGAACTTACTGAAGAATTCGTCAAAATGTAACAATTGAGAAATTCTCGTTGTCGGCAACGGCGAATGCCCTTTAATATTCTATAATTGTTGAAAATTTTACTTACTTTAGTATCATTATAGTGCCGCTGGACCATTTCGGGAGCCATGCAGGCGTTAGTTCCACAAACTGTTCCTGTTTGACCATTTATTAACTTAGATGCCCCAAAATCTGCTAACTAAAATTTGCCATTTCACAATGTCTTAATAAAACTTTTTTAGTATTACTTTTAGGTATCCATCTGTGCAAAAAAGAAAGTTTTCTGGTTTAAGATCACGGTGCACTAAGTTTCTGGCTTGTAAGTATTCCACAATCATAACCATCTGAGAAGCATAAAAAAGCACTTCCAACTCTTTTAAACTTCTTATTGTAGCCAAAAAGTCAAAGAAATCTCCCCCTTGAACACATTCAAACACCATGTGAACTGTTGATATGTTCTGCAATTTTTTTACCACTTTTTTATTTAAACCATTACCATTATTTAAAACAAACCCAAAAAGAGCAATGCAGCTGAACAATGAAGGGAAACTGCACTGCTCTTAGTATTCTAATTTCGTTGCAAATGTGCTCCAAAGAAGTGTAGCCCCTGGTTTGAGCGTTACTTACACTAATTATTTTCATAGCATAGTATTGTTGGTTGGCATATACTAATTCAACCTTGCCGTACGTTCCACCTCCAAGTGTTTTGTTAACGCGATGGAAATTAGATAAAGATACCTCATCTGGCTAAACTGCAAGATAATTTGAAATTTTTTTAATTTTTTTTAAATATAATCAATTTGCAATTGTTTTAGGAAGTATTAAGAAACAGAACAACAATATGATTTAAATATAAACGATATATAACTGGTGGACCAAAAGTCCTTGGACAACTTTTGTGCTCATTTTTAATGTAAAAATATTTCAGCAAAAAAATTCCAAAAAATAGGTTTTGTATTCCTGAGTCTCTGCTTTTGAACAGCACAGAACGGTTCCTTGGAATATTTAAGAATAGTCAGCATTTGGCTCGAAACACCTGTCAGGTCATTTTGAAAAGTTGATGAGCATTTTCATCACTTTAACTGGTCGAAAGATTGATTCAGAAGTGAGCGCTTTGATATCATTTTAGCATTATTTTGTACCACAGTTCAAGAGTTACAATACGATGAGTTTTGAAAATGTGTGAATAAATCACCTTTTATAAAATCAATTTCTTTGAAAATTGACCGAAATCAAAGTTTTTCCAGTTTTTTTGGATTTTTATCATTCAAAGGAAAATGATTTTTTCAAAAGGCTGCAATCAGATTTTGAATAATTATCCTGTAGGATAGGTTTCGTAGCTCTTGAACTGCGTTCCAACGTTGTGCTAAGACGATGTCAAAGCACTTACTTCTAAATCAAACTTTTGACCAGTTAAAGTGATCAAAATGCTCGTCAACTTTTCAAAATCACGTGATAGGTGTTTTGAGCTAAACGATGACTTCTCTTAAATATTCCAAATACAGTCGACGCTGGATACAACGGACACGTAGGGACCGATTTTTTTGTCCGTTATACAGAGCGTCCGTTATATAGAGCGTCTATTTAGGTCAAATTATACTAACGCAAATCACCAGATCAGCTAAATTTTCCTCTCGTTGTATAGAGGTCCATTATATCCAGCGTCGACTGTAACCTTTATATACCATTCGAAAGTAGAGACTCAGGGATACAAAACCTATTTTAAAATTTTCTTGCTGACATACTGAAAATGAGCACGAAAGTTGTCCACGGACTTTTTTCCATCAGTTTAATTTCTTAGCATTTAAAACATCGGTCTTGTTAAATTTTTTATAATAGAACCTTGTTAGAAAAAACCAGTCCCAAGAGGTGCCGTTATATCGGCACTCGACTGTATCATAATTGGCAAAAGTTGAAAACATTTGCCTTATCCCACAATGGGGGTTTGCTTTGGTCCCCCTGTTGTTTTTTTCGGAACTTTTTATGCTTTAGGATTGGGCAATGGTCGGCCAGCTTGTGTTAGGGCGGACTTACACATGAGTCTACACATTGAGTCCGTCCTAACATACGCTGGACTACTCTCGCCTAGCCTAATCCTAAAAAGTCCTTTAAAAACAATATGGGTAGGGTTGTTAAGCGAAAAGCCGAAATGTCAAAAAAAAATTCCCCTAAAATTGCGTTTTTATCCATGCTGACATAATTTTTTTGTAAAGTCTCACAGTAAAAGATAGCCTAGAATATAAGCCTTTTAATGACACCAAAATTGCGTAAGGGTCATATATATAATCACGGATAATTATATAAAAACATTTTCAGCCTGAAAAGCCGAAGAATTTTTTATTTTCGGCTTTTCAGGCCGAAAATATTTTTATATAAATATCTGTGATTTTTATATGACCCTTACGCAATTTCGGTGTCGTTGGAAAGCTTATATTATAGGATATTTTTTACTGTAAGATTTTATAAAAAAATTCGATGTCAACATGGATAAAAACGCAATTTTAGGCGAAATTTTTTGACATTTCGGCTTTTCGCTTATGACCCTAAACATGGAGACCAAGACAAACCATCAACCCCCACCCCAATTGTGGAATAGAGCCAAACATTTGTTGAAACAAACAAATTAGATCAGTGTATCGGGCTTAAGAAGTGCTTTCATAACAGTACTCAACTGTATGTGACAAAAAATTACCTTAAGAATGCGTTGTTGACTCCATCTCTCCTGAAACTCTAGAAGAGCTTTGTCCTGCACGTTCATTGTTTTCGCAAACATTGCTAAAAAACCCCGTGTAAACAGTTCACTAAAAATTACTAAAAAAAGAAAACAGTTATATTATCATCTGATGCAAACTGTTTTATATCTGACTTGATAAAAATTTACCACAGATGCTTTGCTGACATTTCAGAGCAATCCATTCTTTGAAACTTCCATACACACATTTCATCCAGTTGTAAAATGAAAGTGTCATTTTAGGTTTGGAATTGAGCACACTTTTGCTCTTTGTTTTATTTTTGGACGAAAATATTGGAAAAAATGACTTGGTTCGACGATTATCAACAAGTGGTCGTATAGTCATGGTTAAATGAAAAAACTGGGTTTAAAGTTTACTTAAAGCGTCACAAATTGTTTTTCAAATGCAGCTTATTGAAGATAAGATAAACATTAGTTCTAAAAAATTCATTAATAAACAATAAATTTAATAATAAAAAATATTTTTATAAATTGTGCTTAACACTCCAACGGCAGAGCGACGAAATAGGTAGATTAGCCCCAGAATTCAATGCTGAATCCGAATCAGCAAAGAAATTGCTTTCAGAATAAAAAACTGACTGTCATTTTTCAAATTTGCTCGAGGCAATAAAAATTCAAACGTTTCGATAATTTTCAATAAATGACAGTCAGTTTTGTATTCTGAAAGCCGTTTTATATGTAAATCAACAACGCTGAGCACGAATCTGATGTCAGAATTCTAGGTTTGCTTTGTAAAAGGCGTCAATCCTGTGTGCCACCAAAAATGTTGACAAAATTTGTTTTTTGAAATAGCGCCAAAACTCTAGTACACTATGATTTTTTTCATAAACAAAGCACCGCTAAAACCAAATTTTTGTGCTCTTTCACATGGTTATAATATTTTTTGTGTATCATGCTTCTGAAAGATTTTAAAGAACCATAGCCGTCGCCGATAATGAGAATTTATCACATTTGAATGCGCGCGGGACACTCTTTTTATTCCGAAAATGTTTAACATTATTTTTTTGAGTTAGTAATTGTTTGCTAAATGAAGTTACTTAGACGAAAATAGGTCTTCCAAACACAAGTTACGTATTAGTGCAGTGGTAAAGCAGTGGTGTCCAGTGTTGGCAATTTGAATCATTGATTTAAATTAATTTCGAAAATGAGTCGTTCGAATCACGACAATTTGAATCATGATTCATTTGAATCACAGCCATATTTGCTGTGATTCAAATTAATTTGATGATTCACGAATCATTCTGTGTGTACTGCTTTCTATTATGATGTGGTCTATTTATACTGATCAAATCACAGTTGTTTTTATACTACCTAGGCTCTTTGTCCTTTACTTTCTGCAACTTAATCTAAACTAATTTTTACCACCCCACGTTATGTTGTTCAAGTTTATAAGATTTTCGATAGGCATAATAGTAGCTGGCCTCTGCAAGCGACAACCTAGTAACCTACTGACAATTTAGCGAATAATGACATCTATATCAGCAATTACCAAAAAATTAAACGCGACACCTTGAATACGATAAGACCATGACTTTAACGCTCCATTTTATTGTCATATTCTAGCCCACATGTATAACAATGTTCCATCAGATTTTATTAACCATAACAATAGTAAACTAAGACAACTGTATTAGTGTGAATAAACGAGAAAACAACATCAGGAAATAAACTTTTTGTTGAAATTCACAAGCACCTTCCTTCTGGCCAAAGGATTTGTTTGCTTGTGCCCGCTTGTATTCAACGTCAGCTGTGAAACATTCTTTCTACGGAACCTGAATGCACTGGAGAGGCAAGAACAGAGAGAGCCACGGGTTAAATTTGTTTGTACACCTCAAACGAGCTCCAATTTTACAGAAAATATACAGAGCAAAAATCTTACTGATTCGTTTGGATCCCAAAATGGTATTCCCGACTTCCATAGGTTTGCTAAGAAAGCATCTTTTTTTCGATCAAATTAGTTATCTCAGATCGTAGATGAAATGTAGGCCTTAAATTGGTTCCATAAAACCTGTAGAGATTCTTTTGGATAGGTTCTGACACAACTTCGTCGACCAAAATATGATCTACTTGAGAATACTCATCATCAGCAAATTTCTCCACCTGAAAAGACATCTGATATTTATGACAATTCTCCATAAAAAGCTAACGATAAATTCGATAGCATTTTTTGTTTTCTTTTCCCAGCCGAGCAAAATATCCATACAGGAGACAGAAGGGTCGAAGAATGATGCAGCTACATAAATCGGATCATTGCCTGGCATTCCAGAGGAGCACATGATCAAAACGAGTTTCCAACCTCACACGTAGCTTTGTACAAATTGACCGCAAAATAGTTTGGTCCTAAAATCATTGTTTAATCAAAAGTCTTATCATTACAAAATACCTTTAGAAACTTTGAAAGGCACAAAATACCGGGTAGTAAACGAGAGATGGATGGATTCTTGTCGTGTTGTAAGCTGTCTGTAATTTTACGAAAAGACTCAATCATCTTACAGTTTAAGAAGGAAGGCGTCTGAGGGCTCGATCGTTGGCCACTTCTGAGATAAGCAAACCAGGTTTAGATCATCGAAGATAAGCAGCAGTCTGGCATACGTTATTTGCAAAGAAGACCAACGAGTGTTGCTGGGAACAATAGCTTGTATCCTGCTCTTTTGGTCAACGCTTTTGTTGCTTCATGAGATTAGGCAAATTTTTCGATAATGGTGAATATTCTCTAAAACAAAAATTTAAATGAAAATCTCGGCGGAAAAAAAACATTTTTCTCAACGAAATCATTTCGCTATCTTTTTCAAAGACATTTTGAGCGCCTAAGATAAATGCACTCATACCTTAGAGATGAATCCGAGAAGACTGTTGTCAATAAATGCAAGAGACTCTTTTGCCCAGTCCAGTGAGAAAACAAAGTAAAATGAACAAAACCAGGTGTCCAGGTACCCTCTCAGGTGGTTTACCTTGGTCCCCCAAGGCAAAAAGTCAAAATTTAGTCAAATTTTTTTTTCAAAAGTGCCGTCCCCACCTAAAAACATGTTTTGTACACGTTCTTTCTTGTTTACTTGAGGACGGGAGGAGGGCCGTTGTTCTTTTGGTCAACTGTGAATAGTGCCAAGGAGGGAACTTTTTGCCCAGCTCCAGCAACCAAAACGTAGTGGAAATATCGTAAAATAAGTGTTTACAAGTCATTTTGAGTGCGAATAAAATTGTTGTTGTCGAGAAGCATCTTTTGTAGTCTGACACCGCTCTCATTCGCTCAGCCTACCTTGGGACAAGCAGTTATCAACCTTTGATAACCAAATTTTTAGAAATGAAATTTTGGCAAAGTTCTAACGCAGAAACCTCTTACCAGATAGCTGCCTAGAGCCTAGAAAAAGTGAACGGCGACACCAAGATAAGTCCTACGCATCTCCTTTGTTGTAGCAATATCAGCAGAGATCAAAATTTTTGGTGGTGATTTGCGCACTCGCTCACAAATATCGTTCATTGTCACCTCACACTGACGATCTACCATTCATGCAAGAGCCCGTCGCGATGGCACTTGGAATCCCGGGATCATACACAAGAGCTCCTAAAATAAGTAGTAAGAGCTATGTCAAAGCTATACATCTAAATACCTTCAAGTATGGATTTTCGATGTGGCAAAGTGACATTGAAGAGGCACAAGCATACAGAGCGAGAAGCTTAGACGGATCTTCATTGAAGATAGGCAGATGCGGATGGCTGTTACGCAGATGACGTTTGGCGTTGCTCAATAAGCATTTATTACGGAACGTAACCACATTCAGAGCATTTCCCTTCATAAAAGCTTATGAAGACGGAGGCTAAACAACAAAGAAGATATAAACCCCTAACTATCCAAAAAAGTACCTTCAGGGCCTGGCTTTCTTTTTTTGCCGATCGATGATGTTGGCGAAGCAACACTGACTGTCGAATTCTCCAAGTTATAAATTCCTCCATCGAATTTTTGCTAAATGAAACGCATAAAAACGGTCTTTCATTTCATATTAATCCACCGCAAAAAATAGCGAGTACCAAAAATGAGTCAAATTATTTGACTGAAAATGAATTTGACTCATAACAATTTGACTCATGATAATTTGAATCACGATTCATATGAATCACTGTTATCTGTGATTCAAATGAATCATGATTCAAATTACAAAATTAATTTGAATCATGATTCAAATAATTTTTAATTTAAATCATTAGGCAATGATTCGAATTGTTCAAACTGTTAACACTGGTGGTGTCCTGTCAATGTTGTTAGTGGGTTCGATTTCCAGTGCCGGCTCTGCCTTTTTGATGATCAATTATTATTATTATTAGTTTTTTTATTATTATTAGTTTACTAAAAAATAATGTTGAACATTTTCGGAATAAAAAAATGTCCCACGCGCATTCAAACGTGTTAAATTCTCATCATCGGCCAACGCCATTTGAAATATTAGGGCAGGAAGGCTGACGATGTGTATTTTTCAATGTATTGCATTATATCGGCTGCAAAATTTCGGAGGTACTTATAATTTACTGAGAAGCACGCAAAAAACTAATGCAACTTCAAATTTTTTACCTGCCGGTGCTATCCGTTCACTTGTTATTGACATTCTGATGATCCCAGATTCTTCAAAAACAGTAGAGCGTCTTTTTTTTCCTCAGAATGCATGCCGAAAAGCGATGCGTTGGAATGAAAGAAGACCTTCTCAAGACTCACTTTTATCATAGAAGTCACGTTATATTGATTGAACAATTTTTAAAAATTAAACAATTGCAGATTAATAAAAAATAATAAATAAACTATAGTTTGTGTTAAGTTTGTCTTATTCTATGCAGACCGTCTTCTAGCTGTTTTGGGCGGCCGGCAGACGGCCGGTGGTCAAATAAAAGAAACCAGACGGCAGGCCAAAAGCCGGCTGAAAATATGTTTATAGGACGTTACGGTGGACAGCTAGGTACAAAATTAAGATGGCCGGTCAGACGGCCGGCAAAAAACATACAGACGGCGAACGGGACGTTATCCATTTTTAAGAAAATGTTGTCACTGTGGTTAATACATTGTACTTTTCATGCCATTCCTATCTTTTAACAGTCAACTTTTATAGTATCTTCTGTCTTTTGTTTCTTTTTTTAGTTTCCGTTTGTAAGAATGGTTCACCTGGCGTTTAAAGACCTGCTGAGTACTAATATCACAAAATCAGACGTCCAAACTTAATTACAATACCCTCAAATAGGCCAATTTTCTCAGCGACTCTTTGAAAAATTACTTTTTTAACTTACAGCTTCCCGAAAAGTATAGAAATTTTTTGAACATAGTCATGTAGCCATAAAGCAGACTCCAGATCCAGATTCGCTTTCTTGTGTAGCTCAACCCGCCCCTCGCCCCGAAGGGTTTTTTGTTGTTATGTGAGATGACGTTTGTTGTTTTTGCTGAAAAAAAAGCGTTTTAGACGACTAAAACTAGAGAAAAATGAAAGATAAACAGTATTCTTGACATGGGCGGTAGATTTTTTCGATTTTCGGAAAAATGCCGAAAATGTCTTTCCCAATCTTGAAAACACGTTTTCTATCATTTTTACCGTCTAAAGCAGCGCTAGAAGTCGATAAACCCCGATTTTGGCCCACCTACATAAAAGTCATTTCTGCCAATTCTGCTTATGATTATGACTCTGACTATGACTTTCATTATGACTGTGATTATGACTTTGAAAAACTATACCTACTTTTGACAACACCGATTCTGACACCGGATTCGTGTTCAGTATGGATGATTTACTTGAGAAACTGCTTTTTGATTTAAAAAGTCAAATTGTCAAATTTCAAATTCTCTTTAGAGAAAAGACATTTAGATTTTTAAAAAATCTATATTTGAATATTTTTTGTCTTGGAAGGAGTTCGAAATTTGGCAGTGATATTTAAATTGAAAGAGCAGTTTTTTAAATAAATCGACTATGTTTAACACGAATCCGGTGTCAGAATTTCGGTTTTGCAAGTGTTTTAAATCTAGAGTCTTTTTATGACTAAAAGCCTCTGTTCAAAAATTTGTTATACTTTTTGTTTTTATTTTCAGTCTTCAGCCAATGGATAATTATTTAGTCAACTGAAGTTCGAAGAGTGCACTGCCTAATCTTGATTAATATAAATGAACTTGCTTCGTCCTTCAGGACGAGAATGGAAATGAAACGATCCAAATCCTTAACTTTCCGGCTCTTCCACTTCAGTCATTGAGACATCCACAGCCATTTCACCTAGAGTGGGTGTTCCACCGACTGCCAGTTGGTCATCCACTGCCAAGTAGTCGTCCAGAGTACCATCCACCAGGTTCAATGCTTGCAGTTCCGCCCAGAGAATCTTCAGCTCGTCATTGTCTTCCGCCACTCGTACTTTGCCAAACTCCGCCATTTGCTCATCAAAGATTGTATCCAGCTCTCCTTGAATTTCTTCTGCCAGTGGAAATAATGGCTAAACTCAAAGATCATCAATTAATCGATTAAGAATAAAAGACCCACTTGCACATTCTTGACAAACCCGGCTTTTCGAAAACAATTGGCGAGCGTTTCCGGTTTCACCTCAATCCATGATCTTCGGAGGAACTGCAATGCTTTGAAAAGATCCATCTTGAAGTCAGCCTTGGCCTCGATCGCTGCAATTTGTTCACGAAGAAGGAAACGTCTGTAAAGCACTTTCAGATTCTGAATGATCCCTTGGTCGCAAGGCTAAAAAACAAAGACCGAAGATTATCTACCCTCACTCTTCAAAACCAAACCTGAGATTCAGCAGTAATGTTCGGTGGCAAGAACTTGAGAGTGATCTGTTCCAGTTTGATGTTCGGATGCCCAGAAAAGTTATCGAGAAAGAGAAGAACCTTTCGTCCGTCACGTTTGAGTTTCTGATCCCATTGCGTCAACCAATCTTCGAAGATCTTTCCTGAAGATCCTTTAATAGACAAAACAAAACAAGAAATCTTACCAGTCATCCAAGCTTTCTTATTTGCTTTGTAGTCGATCGGCACTTCCTTGTTCTTGAATGCCCGTGGCTTTGCCGATTTTCCGATGACGAGTAAAGGTAGTTTTTCTGTTCCGCTCATACTGCATTTGACCAGTATCGTGATTCGTTCTTTGGACTTCTTTCCGGATGTGCAGCGCTCCCCTGAAAATTTAAAAACCTTTGAAAAACCCATAAGATTCTTAAAAACCAACCTTTGAATGCCAAAGTCTTATTGGGCAGAAGCTGCCAGAACAATCCCGTCTCATCTGCATTGTAAACATCATTTTCCGAGAAGTGGGAGATGGCTTCGCGCAGAACTTCTTGTTGCCAGTTGCCGAGAGCCTCCAGATTGATTTCAGCGGCTTCTCCTTGGTTACTCTTGAAGATTATCGAATGTCTGTGCTTGAACTTGTCCAACCAGCCCTCGCTTGCCTTGAAGTTTTCGAGTTCATCTGCATTTTTCTCCAAATCCGAGTCGCTTTGATCTTTCGTCAGCGGCCTTGGTCCAATTGCCTTCCTCATCGGCTTCGCCAATTCTTTCGCCAATTCACGCGCCTTTTCCTAAAGAAATCAAGTTGGAACAGCACAACCTAAGCAAATCTTACTGCCAAGAGATGACCAGAAATCTGCGAATCATTGCTTCTTAAAGACTTGAACCACCGAAGAACAGCTTTTTCCAGATCTTCTTGTTTCGCTCCTCTTAGCTTGACCCGCTTTGCTTCGCCACCTTCTTCGACTGCTTTGAGAATGGCTGCTTTGTTGCTAAGGATGTTTCTGATAGAAGACGCTGGCACATCAAATTGCTTGCTTAAATCTCCGGATTTTTTAGTGCCCGTTGATGCATCGATGATTTTTTTTCAGATCGAGAGAGATCACGTGACGCTTCCTACTCGGAGTTTACATTCCGAAAGAAAAGAAATAAGAAGCTACGTAAGAGCAACAAAAACAGCAAAAAAGACAAATGAATAGTGCTTTATCATAAACATGAACACGTTTTCTGTTTTAAAAATGCTAGAATTTTCATTTTGAGACAAGAAAATTTGAAATTTTGTGTGAAATTGATTATTTTCCTTATATCGAACGGAAGTTGGGACCGGCCAAACCCTGTCCTTGTGGATATAGAGGGTCAGTTTGGCCTTATTTAGATCAGACCAACCAAATAAAATTTTGCTGTCCTTATAACGAGTGTGTCCTTATATAGAGTGTACTTATAACTAGGTTTGACTGTATTCACAGAAGGTATAAAGTAGGTCTAGTATGCAAGTATTCCTGCTATTCCTACTATATTTTTACAATATATTCTTGTTAGTTAAATAACTGTTTGAAAACCTTATTGTAAACTCAAAAAACGTTTTACACAAACTTTGTTAATCACTTATTTAAAAAATATATTGATTGATGAGTCAGACAATAAATAACGAATGTCTATATGTTTCACTGATTTTTTCAACCTCGATGTATCAAAATCTCATAATGAAATCTGGGTTTATAAATTTTCGCCTGCTTAAATATTTGTCTTTTCTGCTGCCTAGTGTTTTCTCATTTAGTTATAAATGTCAACCTGAAAGGCCAGAGGACATTGATCTTATTGGTCAATGCAATCCTAACATTTGTGGAGTATTCATTGGAAAAGATTCTACTGGAGTAAACATATGTGGATATCCAATGATAAGTGAAGAGTATGATATGTTAAAACGTCTTAAAGGCACAACAGTAATATATTTTCATACAATTGCAAGAATATTTTTCGTGCTTGTAGCTTGACTCAACTAATTGCACAGCTGAACGTAGAGATGGAGTCAGAATATTTTATGTTCGCAAAAATGAAGCAGCAAAATTTGTAAACAAAAACTTTTCAATTACATCTTAGAGAAATCAATTTTATAGCCAGTTCCAATTGAAGTCTTTATAAATTGCGGTCCAATCAAAAGTTTTGTAGATGTAAACAACTTTTAATGTTAACATATAAGTTTAAAGAAAAGTTTTTTGTTGTTATTTTACAGTATTTTTGCTAGCATTTTTACTTAGTGTCAATGGCGAAAAAATCTTTAAAAAGTTATAAACGCGAAATTAAGAAAGTAGCCACAATGAAAAGGCTTATGGATCGTCTTGAAATTACACACACCCAGGAAGAAATGCGCAGCACTTCCTATTTCACTTGCAAAGGCAGATATGGAGCATCGGTAGTTTTTCGTAATTTATTTTTTTTATTATACATTTAACTTTTGACACAATGACATCCCAACAAGTTTGTACCCGCATAGCTCCAACATTTTTTTGGCTAAATTTTGGTGTTCAGTATACTCCCATCAGTTTGACTTGATCTCCCAAACTGATTTTTCCGAAAAAAGATTCATTTTTTTGTTTTTCATATTAAAAAAAACTCAAATAAAAAAATTTTGAAATTTTGCAAACTAAGGGGTGCAAACTGAACTTGTGCCATTTTTTTGCTTTCATGTTATTATTTTTAGCAAGTTTTGACAAAATATTAAGAATTTTCACCCCCAGACATAACAACAATAACGTCAAAAGTGGGTGAAAATTCGTCAGACCTTAGGCGAAAACAAATTTTTTTTAGGGCGCAATAAGAATCGTCAACTGAATTCAGTCTTTTAGGCTTTTACTCCCTATGCTCATGAACAGTGTGAATTTGAAAGTATGATAGTTCTAGTCAACAACAACGTCAAAAAAGCTCTTAGTTATCGACACACTGATGTGCAGTCTATGAAGCATTTCTATCAAGACATAGACGGAATTCTAGTGAATAGCTTTAGAACTAATGAAGCTTACAGCGAAATCGGCTGCTACAACGTTGGTTTCATGAAAAAATATTTTTAATGTTCTATCAACCTTGTTTTCAGAAACAACTAAAAAACAAAACTAACTCTTGTCTAGTTTACTCAGTGAGAAAAAATAGCAAAAAAGATTATTAATATTATATTATTTTTTAATCAGGAAACCAAAAATGTATCAGACGATAAAGACGGTACCTTAATGGCTTCAGAAACCTTGTACAGAATGCATTGCTGTTGTACAGACTCAGATCTCTGCTATAAGCAACAAAAAGGAGTCAACAACTTTGCCCAACTCTACTGTCCACAAGATTCAAGACATTTTTTGATTAACATCAGTGGACCAAACTTTGCTATTGTTCAAAAAGCAGGGGATAAGTACGAAGACATTATTCCAGTAGAACATATAGAACTCTCAGAAGTTTGATTTTTTTTATTTAATAAATGAATTTTTTTGGTTTTTTTAGATTTGCTATTCTACTATATACATCCAAAGAGGCTTGTGTGACTTTCCTGACTTTGCTTGTGCTAGTGTTGTTATAGAGAACGGTGCTAATTGCACAGACCACGAAGAGGATGGCAGTTTTTGTAAGGCTATTACAAACACCACCATTGGCATCTTTCCTAAAGATATTAAGGTGATCTTAATATTAAAAATTTCGAAAATTTAAAAACGCAAATTTAAACTTTTAGTTATTTTTTAATAATCGACTAATTGAGCCCAACATTGTTTTTGATTGCTAATTTTTTTATGTAAGAGAAAAGTTTTTTATTCAATAGTTCTGCTCTAGCCTCACGTATTTTTTTTTGTTCTAATTTTCAGACTACAGCATTTTAACGAGCGATACTGAAAGGCAAATTTGAGGATTTTGCTCGTTAATTTTTTAGCAAAATGAGAGTAAAAGAATTTAGTCCCCAGAATGCACAATAACGTAGTTATTTTTAATAATCGACTAATTGAGACAACATTGTTTTTTTTTGATTGCTAATTTTTATGTCAAGAAAAAGTTTTAGGCTTTTACTGGGGGCGGCTCATTTACTGATTTCAAAATAGTGTTCAAAGTCAACTAAGTAATTTTATATGCTTAAACGACAAAAAGTTGTTTTATGATACTTTTCGACATAAAAGCTAATTTTTTTTTAAACTTTTGACCAAAATTTTACTTTTTGCCTGGGGTACCAAGTCAGCCAACTTCACACTTAGATAACAAATTTAACAAAACTAACTCTTTCTATTGCTCTTAATCAAAAATGCATAAAGATACTATTTTTGCTAAGCTCCAGAAACCAAAACGCGGTAGAATACCCTAATCTTATATAGTATTTGGCAGTGGTGCATTGGTGTTTGGGTAACGCTTACTTGAAAGCAAAACGGGTCCAAGATAGCAACTCACTTTTTCGCTAATAACATCGTGGACCAGAATTCAGCTTTGTTTAAAAAAGAACAGGCGAAAAATGAGTTCTAATAGGGGATATTTTTTTTTATGAATGAATTTTTTGTTTTCATTGAAATTTCTAATATTATAGAGGCGCCGATAGCCTGTGGTCTGTTGTTATAGAGAAGTTTACCTTGTACCCTGAGGAAGGCAGTTTTGTAAGGCTATTACAAACACCACTATTTTTTGTAAAATATTAGAAATTAACTTTTTCATCGTTTTAAGCATTTAAAATTACTTTTAGTCGTTTAAACACTATTTTTGAATAAGTGAAATTGACTGCCAGATTTTTTAACTAACAAGAAAAGTTTTTATTCAATAGTTCTGCTCTAGCCTCACGTATTTTTTTTTGTTCTAATTTTCAGACTACAGGGATTTGAAGTTTTGGTCTTTTTGTATCTTGAGTATTTTAGGTATCTTCTTTTTAATTGAAAGCTAAAAATGAGAAAACGACGACACTATGTAGTTTTTTTTAATTTTCATTTTCAAAATCTTACATCAATGCAAGGGCCTATCCCATTAACTGCAAATTGCACTTTTGCACTTGTCACTTTGCACTTTGCATGCAAATTTCCTATCCCACTAAATGCAAGGTGCAAATTTTGCATGCAAAGTGCAAATTGAAAGTGAATTTCTGTCTCACTAAAAATTTGCATATTTTTATGAAAAGTGCAAAATTTGCACTTTTTTCTGTCAACCGGTCGACACTTTGCAGTTTTTAATCAAATTTTTTATTTTTGTTTTTTTTGCCTAATTTATTTTTCCTACCCGTTTCAAAGTAGTTTTATGCATTGAGAACGATAATGGTGTCATATTGTGTTGTTCATTATCGAATATTACTTGAAGAATAAATAAACCGCTTGTAGGGTACTTAAACTACTTGTATAGTATCCAAACCACCTTTAGAGTACAGAAACTCCTCGGATATACCCAAAATACTCGGATATAACCCAAACCCCTTGAATGGTGCCCAAACCTCTTGGATATAATCCAAACCACCTAAATGGTACCCTAATCCCCCCTAGGGTACCCCAACCACTTCAGTGGTACCTAAACCAGCTGTAGATAGAGACTTTTAGCAAAGTGACCATAGTAGATCAAGAATGATTGATGGGCTAAAAATGTAAATTTACGAAGTCAAAATTTGCAAAGTGACAAGAGCGAAGTTGCAAAGTGAGTTTCTGTCCGACTAAAAATTTGCACTTTGCACTTTACTAATTTGCACTTTGGTGCTTTTTTCACTTTGCAAATTTGCAGTTAGCGGGATATTCCCAGGACTGCGATTTCAAAACATTGAAAAATTACTTTCTTTCGGTACTTTCTTTTTTCACCACTTTCAACCACTCGCGTTTAAATTTCCAAAATTCTCATTGTTGTGAACAAGTATGGCCCTTTAAAAATCCGAACTAAGTTTTTTTTTAAGATCTGCTGTCAAACAAAAATAGAAGGAGGAAGTGACGAAGTACTACAAAACGAGAGCCTTATGAAAACACTTAATCCTTTTTTTGAAACTTGAAACTGATATCAGTAAGTTTTCGAAATTTATTACCATTGACTTTGGTGTAGTTTTACTGTTTTAAGATCTACCTAAAGCTACTGTAAGTAACTTTTTTTGAGCTTTTAAAATAAAATAAAATTATTATAGATTTCTAAAGAATTAGAATACGCATATACTAAATGTCGATTTTCTGTTTACAGATATAAAATAAGCAGCAGAGATATGTTTTTATGTTTCTTTTTTTACGATCCAATAAGCAAGACAGTTCACAACACCTGGCCGAGTAAAAATACTCTTTTAGGCTTTCGGAAGTGTTATTTTTTAATAAAATTTCAGGCAATATTAAAAACTATAAGAAAGACAAAGAGGGAATACTTTCCGCTAAATCCAATTTCGACTTTTTTGAACCCACGACTTGGGAAAAAACCATTGAAGACACCGACATGCTTCAACTAGAAAGTTCACCTAGCTGTTATTTTGTGGGCGGTGAGTTAACATTTACGGTTCTCTTCGGTCGTTCGTAGAACCTTTGATTTCTGACCTTTTTTCCTTGTCCATACAACTAAAAAATAAAGGTTCCTTGGATAACCAAATAGGACTTAACCTGAATTTTTAAAAAGTTAAGCTCTATATTTTATGTAGGCTGCTTCAGACGGAGTATTTTTGCAATACTATCACAATGTCCTATTATTGAGATAACATACATGATGTGTGCCTGTTCAGCCAGCATCTTAAACTCTTCTTTCTGTGATCGAAAATTTTTGATGGCTTTAAAGAAAGGCGAAATATTTTCCGACGAGCACAAAAAGCCTATGCAAATATACGTAAAACGCAGTTTCAGTTGTTCTTTAAATTTTTAAAGTAATTATTTTGAGAGACCCTATTGCAATGTAGGCAATGCACAAACTCAGTATGTTACACCTGATACTTACCTAAGTCCAATAAAAGTGTTTTGTTATGTCAAGCTAGTGATTGAACTAAATGCAAATAGACAGAAGACTGGTTTCAAATCATATGAATACGGCTTCTACAAATATGGTGATCAAATATTTGACGACGATGATTCAGTCAAAATCAGTGAAAGAAACTGCACTGATCCTATTAACAGATGTAAAACAGATGGATATGTGTAGGTTTACTGCATTGTAAATTTGGCTCTGATAATCCTATAACTGAAGTGGTAAATATGTCTTTTGTAGGTGGCATTGACACTTTTTGAAACAAGTATTTATCTTCGATAAAAATTGCTATCTTTGTCTTTTTGAGACTTGAGACTTGAGGGGCTTTTTGCCAGAGTTTTATGCATATACTATAATATAGTACGCCCAATATTTTAAGAAAGGCGCCGGCTTCATCGTAAGCTGTTTTTTCAAAAATTTCAAAAGATTTTTTGAAAATTTTCTTAATTTTCTCGAAAAATTTCATTAATTTTTTTTAGTTAAGTAATATTGAGATAAAATAATACATATTTATCATAAAACGTCAATGTAATAACAAAATTACCGGCGCTGGAGCCGGCACACTATTTATACCTTGGCGCCCGGCGCCGAATTTTAAAATAGCTTGCGCCGGCACCGGCAGCGGCGCCCTATTTTCCGAAACGTGCAAGTATGTATACCGTTTTTGTTATAATAAAGAACTCCCTTAATTGAAAATCATGTTTTAGCATTGTATTTTTGACACATTTTTCAAAAGCTGCTATTAAGCAATTTACCCTTCATTTTTTAGTCAGTGAGATGAGCTAAAAAATATGTGGTAACTTATCTGAGAGTGGTCTGCAAAAAGTGGGCCAAAACATAATGCCACATGAATTGAATTTAGGGGATCGATTTTATGAGAATAAATACGGTAGGTATGGTAAAAATTAGACTAAATTTAGATATTTCTGCTGCTGTCAGGCTAAATTATCTAAGGAAAAACTAGCAAACGATTCTACTTCAAGTATGTGCAATGTCCACGGAATAGTCGACCGTTTTAAATCCATGCAAAAACTTATTCGTCCAGATGTCATGACTGATTATGTCAAGGTTTAATTTTAATCATCTACACGATTAATTAGCCTTGGCTCATTTATTTTTAGAATGTCTAGAGAATTTATTATATTATTATTTTTGGATAAATTTTATATCTGCCTTCTTTTGGCTGAAAAGTGCCTTCTTTTGTTGAAATCATATAAAAATTTAACTAAAATTAAATTCATGAAAGCCAAAAACGAACAATGCACACTTAAAAGACCATGGTCACGCGTTCTAAATTTTCCCTAGTCATTGAACTTATGTACGGATTTTTCAACTTGGTTTCTAACAAAACAAGGCCTAGAATTTAATTTTAGGTGAAGTTTTGTTAGAAACCAAGTTAAAAAATCCGTACAGAAGTTCAATGATTAGCAACTTTTTTTAAATTGGCGGGAGACAATCTTTGTCGTGGACGGCAATGGTCTTCTAAGTAAAAAAGGTAAATTTAAGCAAAATAACGCACCTTTACATAAAAGAAGGCCATTTTTAGCCAAAAGAAGGCACATTTGGCTTTAGCCATTTTGATCTACACCCTCTTGATCTGCACCATTTTGATCTAGAACACTTTTGATCTCCCGCCCTTTTGATCTAAACCTTTTTGATCTACGCCCTTTTTTATATACACTCTTTTATGCGTTAAGTTTTTAGCTAATGTGTGTTTATTTTGTGCTATATTTCTATCCATTTATTTTTCTGTGGAATTTCTCACTGTGTGATTGTATTTCATTGCAGTTGTAGAAATTGTTTTTAGAGTCAGAATGAATTTCGAGCTGTTTACGTCTGAGAAAAACAAGCTTATGCTCAAGGATCCCAACGGCTACATGTACTGCAATTTTGATATTTCGAGAGGAAAACGGACTTATTGGCGATGCATTCACTACCGAGTTGGCTGGAATGGTACTGAAAACACTAAGTGCCAAGGTACCTCTTTAAAAACTATCTAAGCTTCAAACTTCACAGGAAGGTCCGTGACCGTCGACGGAAAGTTTGAGCTAAATGCTGCGCATAATCACTACGGTGACGAGATCTGTGCTGAAATGAAGCGCTTCCAGGTTTTTTACGCGGTTATTTTCTGTGATTGCCTATAACAACCACTTTTAGGGCATCGTTCAGAAGCAAACAGTCTCCAGTAAAAACACCTCTCGAAGCATTATCGGAAAAGCACTGAAAGAAGTATCCAGAGAAGCTTAGGGTTGTATCCACCGATCATTCGTTGCAAAAAAACGTTCGCAGTATTAGACATGAAAATAACTTGGAACCGGCTAATCCGAGAAGTCTCGAACTGCTAGTGGTTGTGTTTGCTTTTATAAATTCTACCTATTGTTATATTTCAGGTTCCGAAAGAGTACCAGATGTATGGCGATGAAATATTCCTAAAATTTGATGGGTGGAATGCAAACGATCGGGTGCTAATCTTTTCAACAGATAAATGCCTGGATCACCTCGTCGCGGAAAGCAAACTAGGAGCTGATGGAACCTGGGACGTAGTGCCTCTGCTTTTCGACAAATTGTGGATCATCCACGCTCGCCTGACTCATTCTTTTGTCCCCGTCGTCTTCTGTCTACTTATCGACCGAAAGCAAGCAACGTATGAATTTGTGCTCAAGAAATTACTGGAAATGCGTCCAAAGCTCTCGTCAACAAGTATTGCTGTGGATTTCGAGTTAGGAGAGTTTAACGCATTCAAGGTTGTTTTCTCTTTTTCGTACAAAGCGACACAATTTATGCCTGTTTTTTAGAAAATTCGGCCAAGAATTGAAATGTGTGGATGCTTTGTGCACTTGCAGAGGTCAATGGTGAGAAATGTCTATGAGAAAGGAAGCGAAAATCTCTATGACTCTGATGCTACATTTTGTCTTGAAGTCAACATGATTCTCGCTTTAGACTTTGCCCCGGTCAATAATGTAGGAGTGACAATGGATGGACTAAGGTGGATATCAGATGATTGTCTTGTTTTTAAGTCTCTAGTTTCAGAATAAAGTTTGAGCATTTCAAGTATGCAAACGTGCATAACCACTGCTGGACTATTTCGAAGATTTCTATGTTAGTCGACCAATTGGTGCAGGCAAGCGAAAAAAAGCCAGGTAAAACTCTTTTCCTGTTTTATTTCGTAAATGTTTGGTTCCAGGTATCTGCCAGAGACATGGAATGTCCGAACTTTCGTCGACACGAACGAGCCAAAGACAATCAATGGGATCGAATCATTCAATGGACAGATGATCCTAACAATGGCTGCGCATCATCCGGCGATTTAGAAGCCGATTGAAGGTGTGTAGACGGAATTTGCTTTGTCAGAGCAGCGAGTGGCAGCATTCTGGAGTGGAGCAAAGGTTAGGACTAGAGGGATTGCTTATCGTAATCTGGACGATCGTCTAAAGAAAATGGTTGATTTAGCGAAGAAACGAAAGAAGCCGAAGTCTTTAACAAAGGGTTGACAAAAAGTCAATAAGCCCGTTGCGATGATCATTTTAGACAATACTATTGGTAAGCTTTGCATTATTTTAAGTGTTCACTAATGCATTTCCAGATTTTCCCGAGGAAGATCTGCTAGATGTAATTTGCTCAAAGAAGTTTGGATTTGTCGTAACGGAGCAAATTCTTCAGTGTCTCAAAGCAGAGCAGTGGTTGAATGGGGACGTTATCAGCTTCTATTTCCAGCTCCTAGCTCAGCGAAGTTTCTTGGACGAGATGGTGCAATTACTGGTGGAATTTTCCACTTTGTAAGTGTAAACATTTTTTTTTAATATGTGCTTTTGACTCGTTCTTCTACCCAGAGCTGGCAAAGAAAGGTCCCAAAGCCAAGCTCAACTGGACGATAAATGCAGATCTGTTTGAACATGATCTTTTTTTTCTTGTGCCGATTCACACCACGGAGCATTGGTCATTGGTGATATGTCTTTGAGTCTGCTAAAGTGAGATATTTTTAATAAACAATCGTATGGAAAAATTTCTGTTAAAGGACTTCCTCAAGGAATTCGCTGTGGAAAGGGGACGTGTGCAAGTTTGCAGACTGCTTATCTCGTGAGGATCAGGTGAAATTTTCACAGAAAGATGTGCCCGAAGAAATGATTCGCACAGAAAAATTGTAACCTCTATTTTTTGTTCGCTTGCTTTTGATGAATGTTATAACTGTTTACAAATAAATTTGCTGGAGATAAGGTTGATTTGAATGTTTTTAAGTTATCGAACGTTTGTAAGTATTAAGTGGTTTTTATGAAAGATGTGCACCTCACATGAACCAAGTGGACACCATTATGAAAAAAACTTATCAATAAAATGTACAAAAATGATCATCAAAATTAGTTATTATAGAGCCGATTTTAAACTAAGAATTTCGGTAGTCAGAATCAGGCTCGTTACGAAGAACCTAGTAATATATCAAGAAAAACTATAGTAGAAAACCACGTAGCACGCAAAATTCAAGTTAATTAATAATTAAAAAACCAAAAAAAAAGAGTCCGAAAATTCGAAGAAGTTCCCCTAGTCAGAATACTGACACTCAAAATTCTGATCTTGATCTACAATAAATTGTACCACTTGGTTTGGTTTAGTGCCTGGATCATCCAGTAAAACCGAGGTTGTAATACAGAAAAACATTTTAAATGATAGAAGTTTTTCTCAAGACAAAAAAGATTAATTTAAATTCGGTGTAGATCAAAAGGGCGGTAGATCAAAAGTTTTGTAGATCAAAAGGGTGTAGATCAAAAGTGTGCTGCCCGGCTCCACACAGACCTGTTCATATTTAAATTATTGAGAAATCAACAAAAATAAGTCGCGTAACAGCATGTTACGTGACTAAAATACGTGACTCGACCTGCGTAACACCCTGTTACTCGACTTACTTTTGTCGATTTCTCAATAATTTAAATATGAAAATTAGGAGTTCTGAATCAGAACTTCTGATCACAAAATGTTTGCTAGATTCTAGCGGTCATTTTGAGTATAATATGACTACAGGTTAAAATTAAAATAATTGTTGAGGAAACCTTTGAAAGTTTGTTTCGCGACTCGTGTTACGCGGGAGTCTGTGTGGAGCCTTTATAAAAAGGGAAGAACTCGGTGTTTTACGATCACGGAATAGTGAATGCTACAAGATTCTATGACTATTCTTAAAAAATAAAAGTACACTTTTATTAACTATAATTTTATTTTCAAAAATATTCTTTTGCAAAATATATTTCATAATTGTTATTAAGGAAAGAAAAAAATGCGAAATGGGTGTTTCATTTGACAGTGATGGCAAGCCGAATATGCAAAACACTTCCAAACCTCTTGAAGTCAGTCAAATGGGTTTGGGAGTGGATGTGCGTCCATTATGCTATTTTAACATCCCAATTAGCAAACTGAATATTAATCAGAGCCATAATGTGGATAGATGTTTGTTTAAGGCTTTGAAAAAAAATTAACAACCAATTTTTAGTCTTTTATGACAAATCAAATAAATTCAGAAACTATGGAATATTCTCTTATTTATGCACTACTAAACTGTGGACTATCTCGGATTTAGGTTTTGTTTTTATTAAATTTTGTTATTTAAATTTTGAATTTCTTTAGTGAATGGATGCTCTTGCCGATTAATCAACTACCCCTTTGCGGAAAAAGAAATAGCCTGTTGTTGTTTCTCTAATTTAGTCAACAGCTATTACGATATGATAAAGTCAAGACCTTGGACAGATGCTCAACAATTTTTAAAAGATCAGGATAATTAATAAATAATACTGTTTTGTCAGAATGCTTTGCAAAAATCAAGTAAATTGTCAGGAATCTAGAAACTTAATATAGGTTTGCCAATCAATTAATTGATCTGCCGGTTCAATTATCAATGAAGGAAGAGTCAATAATTTTGCTTCTTTTTTAGATCAAATCGAAATCTGACTTTTGAAAGACGTCTTCTGTAATTTTGCAAAAGACATTAAGAAACCTTGTTATCGCAAATGTTTGGCAAAAATTTCCTTCCGGTTCATCGTGTTCCCTGACTCATTTTGAGCAACTTTAAATTTGGTCGACGCATTTTTATATTGAAAATTTTCGAATAGGCGCGTTTTTTTAAATGTTTTGATGAAACTTCTTAAAAAGTGAGTATTTTTTTAAATTGTTTGTTGATATTTTTTGATCTCTATTTTACGAATAATATACTATTCGACGCAGAATTGAAAGGTCTTTCATCCTACAACAAAAATTTCTGTGAATGACTGTACACGTTGTTGTAACGTAAAAAGTGGGAAGCCAACCCACTAGGCTACACGCTAAAACTTATAGAACTTATAGAAAATAGTCGTAATTAAAATGTAAATTTCGATTTTTTTAGAATGTAGATTTCGATGAGACTTATAGACAACCCACCTGGCTTCTGCTCTAGGTGTATGCAAATCTGACCAGAGCCAGAAATTTTGAAAAATCAGATCGAAATTTTGAGTGGCCATGAAATTCCTGAAAACCAGACGAAATTTTAAAAACTCGGAGAGGCCAGAATTTAATCCGAGGAATTAAATTAGAAACTGGAGAGCGGGAAAATTGATAATTCATGAAACGAAAAGGTTAAAGAAGACAACCATTAGGCAAATCAAACTCTGATAAAAAAGTCGTTAACGTTAACCTATAAAACAAGTTAGGTTAACGTTTATTGAGCTTAAAAAAAATAATTTAAAAACTATTCATGTAACATTTTCCAAATTTAAATAGTTTCGAAAATAGTGATACAAAAGCAAATTTTGATTTTTTATATTTCAAGTTTTAGTGATTTCAACATGCAAAGCGACGATTTTTTTAACAATCGGTTTTCAGCCTGGTCAATGACTAGACGATCTGGCCTCCGCTCTGGCTCAAGAACGAACAGAGCCAATCTCCGATTGATTCGAGCGATGGAACTTTGATGTGGCGAAGTTCAAGATGAAAGAAAATGAATGAAATAAGAACAAAAGAGTTCTAACCATTGTTGTGTCGGTTGTTAGTATTAGCTCTAATAAGCCCCTCTAAGCGCCCCCCACTCTTTGAGGCTCTGTATCTCGGGCAGAACAAATATTTTACAGCTGTTTTTGCATTTTCTTAACTCCACGAGCTCTACCGATTCCACTTTTTACATTTTGGATGAGCACCCAAAATCTCGAGATCGACCCAAGAATTTTTCCGATTTTCGGACAAAAAAATAAGCGGTGGCTTTTTTAATACGGGAGTAATTTGAATGAAGATGTTGAAGGTTGTGGGTTTGGTTGGTTGTCGCTAAACCGTCGCTGACTCGTCGACAATTGACTAATTGACTGCGTCGTAAATTTTTTGACCCGACGCGCCGAGTCGAACGTCGAAAGTTGAAATTTTTCGACGCGTCGAGTCGAAATCCAAAATTTTTCTCTATCGGTCAACAAATGTCAAACATTTTTGACTCGACGCGTCGAAAGTCGAATATTTAGACTCGACGCGTCAAGTCGAATATCAAAAGTCAAGAATTTTTCAATTTTCGACGTTTAAAGTCGAAATCGACGCGTCGAGTCGACAATTCTATTCAAATCCAACTAATCAATGGAAATATTTAATTTTTTTTCGAAAATCTCTTCTGGTTTTTAAAAGTTTTATCTTTAAAAAAATATAAAGAGATTTATACGTGATCATTTTGGAAATTTTGAATTTCGCAGTTTTTGCTAAGGTGTGAGAATGGGTATTTTGAACGGACGTGCTGTAAAAGTTAGAAATACAACCCTCTAAGCAGCAAAAAAAATTTTTATAAATTTTTTAGCCTTTAAAAGACCTGAAGATAAGAGATAGAGCGTCCCACCAGTAAGATTCTTTCGTTGTAAGAAAGCGCATTTAATTTTGCATCTGATAATGAAAAAATCGAAAAAAAAACGATCCAAACCAAGTCTGGTGGCCAAAAGAAATTGAGTGATCGCTGAGAAATGTCGATTTTTCGAAAAAATTCTCTTTTAGTTGACATATGCCAATTCAGAGGCCAGATTCATGCTCAGCGTGGTCGACTTAGCTCTAAAAGTGTAATCAGAAAAATGAAATGAGGTCATCGAAAATATAATTTCTTTATTGTTTTCTTTGATAAATTTGTTTTTTGTCAGCAAGTTTTTTTAAAATAACTCATTGAATATTATTCATATTTTTTTAGTTGCGAAAAATATAAAGCACGATAAATAAACTATGAAGAGATAGAAGCAACTCAAATAGCTGGATTTTTTCTTTGTCCTCTGTAAATTTTTTATTCAAAACATACTTGTTTTTATTATGGTGCTGATTTCGTATTTCACAATTTGTGTTTTTCGATAGCAGTTTCCTGCTATCTTTTATATTTTTGATCTATATTTGTATTAAAGTTAAAGATATCGATTTTCACAAACTGCATTTAAAAAAATTTCGATGTCAAAATATTTTGGCACCTTTGCCTGGTTTCGAAAAAAATACATGTAAATTTTAATCGAGAAGAAATTTTTTAATTGAGCTTTGGTAACAAAATCTAATCGCTTCTTTAGTTTTCTTTATGCTGTCAAAACAAATCTGCTTAAGAATATTCTCGAATTTTCGGAAAACGCCTTTTTTGAAATCTTCAGCTTAACAAAGAAAGGCTTTGATTTTTTAAGGAGTCATAAAGGGAGCGGGAAACTTGTGTAACAAGTTATTTCTCTGAAGCATGGAGCAGTGAATAAGTGTTAGTGTCTGTTGGTCCAAAATGGTGCGCAAGTTCGACTTGGGTGCACTATGCTTATTGCTGAAACTATTGCACTTTAGTAGTCCAATTGATTTTGGTAGTCCGAAAAAACTAGGCTTATTTTGATGTTACCCAAAAAATTGACCTCGTCAAAATAATTCTTCTGAGCTATTTTTATAAGAATAAAGGGCCACTAACAGGGTTGGCAGTGTGTAGCTTATCAAGCCTCGGTGGGGCTTTTCGAAAAAAGGTAAAAGGTAAGTTCGAAAAAAAGGCCCTTATAATTACCTGCCCTTTCCAATACAGCATTTATTCCTTTTTTTAGATTCTTTAATACTTGAACTACTAAACTTCCACTAGACTACTAAAAATCCATTGGACTATTGGAATACAATTGGACTTTTTCGGACCTTATTCGGTTTAGGAGGGTCACCAATTTTTTCACTATTTTTTCGAAATTTTTACATGTTGATTACGATAATAATCAACATCGTAAAAATCCGATAATGGTTTATGAGAAATTTAAAAAATTATGCTCGATCATTATATAAAAGTGGTGGTCCCTCCAAACCGAAAAAGGTCCAAATACCATTGGACTGCTAAAGTTTTTTTGGACTATTGAAATAATTTCGGACTACTAAACTCCCATTGGACTACCAAATTCCACTAGACTACTAAAGTGCAATTAACCCGTTTTTTGGCTTGTTTGACCAATGTGTAGGGGATAATTTGGGTTGCTGATTTCTAAAAGTCGTAAAATTAAAAGTCGAATTACTACTCATGATTGGTCAAACAAGACAAAATAACTAGCGTGCCACTAGGTAGGGTCAAACCTGCGTACCATTTAATGACAAAAACACTAACGTTTATCTACTGCGCCATGCATCAGAAAAATTTCTAGTCACACAAGTTGCACGCTCCCTGTAAAAAGAATTTTGTCAGTGACAATTGATTACATTGTCTAATTCTTTGAAATTTAGCTTTAATAAAAACTACACCTAACCACCATGTCTTTTGACTACCAATCTTCAGCCAACAAATTGTCCACGCGTTATCAGAAATACATTAAGGCGAAACAAGAGCAGCAAGAATTCCAAGATTTTTTGGTAAAATTTTGATTTAACAAGTAATAAATATATTTAGAACTAGCAGTGCAAAAATGTGTCTAGAATTTCTGGTTTCACCTAGCCTCAAAGGTTTTGAGCGTTAAAAGCAATGCTCTCAAACTTCTTTTATTTAAAAAAAGTATTTTCATTTAGCACCGCAAATCTCTGTAATATTCAAGATTTCACGCCATTGGATCTCAGAAAAATGCTCAAGAGAGCACAAAAGCGTGTTACATGGGCGATTCAATAATTGAAAAATGCGGAACTGGCTAAATTAAAAATTATTATATTGAAATAAAAAATTGTAATTTCGTAGAAAACACAGGCCAGAAAATAGGTAAATTGAAAAATTATTGAAAAACCCAACAGCTACCGGCGCTGTTTGACTAGGGAAGTGTTTGTCATTACTTTTTTCTCTTTACAAAATGACAAATTTTATTTAAAAACAATTCTTTTTATAAATCAACCTGGTATTAAGCAGTTTTTAAAATAAATCGACTGCGTGAATCCAATGCAGAATTAAGGATTTGCTAAAAGGTGAAGAGAGTTGAAAAAGTTCGTGATACAATTTCAGTAGCCGTTTTACCCATTCGAAGTTGTCCTATTCGCGAATTTTTTTCACAGCCATCGTGTTCAGCGCGAAATTCTGCACAAAACGCATAGTTTGGCCATATCCAACAAAGAGAGGGGGTTTCGCCTTGGTCCTTTTGTTGTTTTTCAGGACTTTTCCGGCTTAAGATTAGGCAAGGGTGGGCCAGTGTATCTTAGCACGGACTCAAACATATCTTACACTTATTTTTGAGTTCGTCCTAACAAACGTTGGCCGACCCTTGCATAAGTCTAAGCCTAAAAAAAAACACGAAAATTCAACAGGGGGACCAAGGAAAAAAAAGACTCTTGCCTAAGCCGAAAAACACAACAGGGAGATCCATGTAAAAACAATCAGCTTAGAAGACTATGACAAATTTTTCTTGACATTTTTTATACCGAATTTTTTCGCTCAAAAATGATTAAAAAGTGTTTGATTATAAGAAAAAAATTGTGCTCTGTCCTTGTGTAAAGACTTCGCAAAAGCAAAAAACTTTCCTTATGTAAAGTGTATTCATATGGGGAACCGGTTTGGCTTAACTTTATTCATGATTAACCAAATAAAATGTTTGTGTCCTTAAATGGAGACTGTCCTTATATAGAGACTCAATTTTAGCTTATTATGTTTTTTGTAGAATGTTATCATTTTTGGATCAATCACATTTATGCTGGAGTATTTGCTGGCGTCTACTTTCATGAATATGACATACGAAAGTCTGTCGATGATGTTTTTATGTATTCTCAACTTATTTTGTTTGGTTGGATTTCTACAAAAAGACCCACGCTATCTGTTACCCTTAATGTTCCACAATGTATGTTTTCGGTTTCAATTAGCAAAAAGTTAGAACAAATTTGTGGTTTTTTTATAAAAGTTTCGAATTATGTAAAATATTGTTTTTCACTTCATTAATTTTAGGAAAAAAATTTTAAACCAGTACATTACAGTATAAAGTAAATAAATAACATAAACAAAGTTAGTTTCATTTTAGATACTTCTCCTAATCCTTATGGACTGTGTTTACTTGCTTTCTTTGGCTGATCTTGTGGCTAACAAACACAAGTCCTTCATATGGCCTTTGGTACACTTTTGGACTGTTTATGCTTGCTCCACCTTCATTATCCTGATCATTCTTTGTGGGAATGAGCTGTTCTTGCGTCGAGCATACCGCCACATGTTGGAAACTTCTCCAGATATGAGTGAGCAATTTCAAGCTAATCCCACTGTAATTGACCAGCATGATGTGGAAGGCAAAGCTCAGCCTAGCGACAATCCTAAGACTACTCTTTTGAAGAATGTAGATGAAACTGAAATTTACCCTTCTATCAATAACATTGACTAAATTTTCATATTATGAGCGTGTAATTTTAAATTTTTTCAAAAGATATATTTCTTTCAGTTATAACAATTTGTTTAGACCACTTATTGCCCCCTGCAAACGTGTAAATTAAAGGTCGTTAAATTAAAATTGATTTCGAGAATAATATAGAGATATAAACAGCTACATAAAGTAGTTTATAAGACAAAAGTAAAGTATTTACAGTCGAATCTTTCTATAACGACACTCTCAATAACGACCCGTACTCTATAATGACTTGAAAATAAAATTTGGTGGTCACAAAGAAATTAGACCAAAATGACTTTAATCAAAACGACGCTCTATATAACGACCCCATCTTTATAACGACCCAAGTTGGTGGTCCCAACTTGAAAAGACGCTCTATATACCACTTTAAAGAATTTTTGTAAAGAACTTGTTAACTTTTGAGAGAGTTGTTCGTTTTCTGTCGGACAACGGACAACTTCGAATGGTAAAATTTAAAATAATTTTTCAATTTACCTATTTTCTGGCCTGTGTTTCTGCGAAATTACAATTTTTTATTTCAATATAATAATTTTTTAATTTAACCAGTTCCGCATTTTTCAAATATTAAATCGCCCGTGTAACACGCTTTTGTGCTCTCTTGAGCATTTTTCGATCTTGGAATTCTTGCTGCTCTTGTTTCACCTTAATGTATTTCTGATAACGCGTGGCCAATTTGTTGACTGAAGATTGGTAGTCAAAAGACATGGTGGTTAGGTGTAGTTTTTATTAAAGCTAAATTTCAAAGAATTAGACAAGGTAATCAATTGTCACTGACACAATTCTTTTTAAAGGGAGCGTGCTACTTGTGTGACTAGAAACTTTTCTGATGCATGGCGCAGTAGATAAACGTTAGTGCTTTTTTGTCATTAAATGGTACGTCCCTACCTAGTGGCACGCTAGTTATTTTGTCTTGTTTGACCAATCATGAGCATAGTTGCACCCCGCCTGGCGGCTCCGCCGGCGGCCCGCATCCGCCGGCGGGGTACCAGGCGGAGGCGTAAAATTGAAAACTGCAGGCGCTGCCGCCAGGCGGCGGCGAAAATTTTTGAACGCAGGCGGAGGCGGCGGCGGCGAGGCGGTTTTGAGAAGGCGGCGGAGTGAAAAATGGCGGCGGAGGCGGAGCCGCCGGTGGAGTGATTTTTGCTTTAATTATGTTGTTTTCTCATTTATTTATTTCAAAAAAAGACTAACTAATAAAATTTAAATGAATAAAAAAAACAGATGAGATTTTTAAATTCACAGTCTTAAGATATCTTTTGAATTTTTGTATTTCAAAATCTACTTGTTGAAGAACAATCTCTATTCGGGTTCTGAACAATAATGGTCAAAAAATCTAAATCATCAGCTGCCAGTGAGCAGCTGGAGAAATTTTTCGCTGAAATTGCATATGAAAATTTTGACAGAAGTTGTGATCCATGGGAGTTTTGGTAGAGTAATATGCAATGTTATATATTATATTGACAAACCATTTCAGCTTTACCCTTTTCTTGCAAAGCTGGCTTTTGATTTGCTACCATTACCAGCAAGCACTGGTGCCGTGGAGAGAATGTTCAGTACTGTTTCAATGCTCTCAACAAGCCGAAAGACATTAACAAAACCAATTCTTTTGAATGGTAAAACTTTACTTGCTTATAATGCTCATTAGATCAACGTTTGACTAGTATATATGAAATAAAAGGGGGAGGCGGAGGCGGCGGCGGAGCGATTTAGCCGGCGGATACGTGTCCGCCGGCGGATGCGGAGGCGGGATTTGAAAATTTCGCTGCTGTGCAACTATGATCATGAGTAGTAATTCGACTTTTTAATTTTACGACTTTTAGAAATCAGCAACCCGAATTATCCTTTACACATTGGTCAAACAAGCCAAAAAACGGGTTAATTGCACTTTAGTAGTCTAATGGAATTTGGTAGTCCAATGGGAGTTTAGTAGTCCGAAATTATTTCAATAGTCCAAAAAAACTTTAGCAGTCCAATGGTATCTGGACCTTTTTCGGTTTGGAGGGACCACCACTTTTATATAATGATCGAGCATAATTTTTTTAAATTTCTCATAAACCATTATCGGATTTTTACATGTTGATTATCATCGTAATCAACATGTAAAAATTTTGAAAAAATAGTGAAAAAATTGGTGACTCTCCTAAACCGAATAAGGTCCGAAAAAGTCCAATTGTATTTCAATAGTCCAATGGATTTTCAGTAGTCCACTGGAAGTTTAGTAGTCCAAGTATTAAAGAATCTAAAAAAGGGAATAAGGGCTGTATTGGAAAGGGCAGGTAATTATTGGGGGCCACTTTTTAAGTCACCTTTTTTCGAAAAGCCCCACCGAGGCTTGATAAGCTACACACTGCCAACCCTGTAAGTGGCCCTTTATTCTTATAAAAACTAGGACCTGGGTAATTGGGGATGGTGAAGTGCGTTGGGTATACGCTGGACCCGCTAAGAAACGCTTCGCGTTTGGTCTGAGCCTAGGGAACCGCATACGCGTTGCTGAATTCTATTGCTTAATTCAATTTAGATTACAATTTCGATTATTACCAGACTAATAGACCCGGTGAACCACGGTACATTGCCGCTTCGCGTCCTTGGATCAAAGTTTGTTAAAAAGATTAGACCGGTACATGGCCGCTTCGCGTCCCTTGGATCAAAGTTTGTTAAATAGCGTTGTAAGTACCCGGTTGTTCACATGGCTGGTTGTCGGCTGCGGTCCCTGGTGGTTCGGGTAAAGTTTTCGGTTGGTCTTGTTGCTTGTTCCGGTTGTTCGGGTACCGCTGATGTTGTTCGGGTACCCGGGTACCGCTGGCTATTATGCTTTCGGGTACCCGCTGGTGGTTCGCTTGGGTACCCGCTTTGGTTTGTTCAGGTACCGCTGGTTGTTCGGGTAGTAGCTTGAATTTGTTCCGTTTTGCTATACGCAAGACCTTGTTGCTGTCAAAAACCGAGTTTTAGACCGGGAATTTGAAATCAAAAGATCCTTCTATTAAATTTTCGAAAATTGACAAAATTCATGGATTTTTCTCAAAACTCAATTTATGAGTATTTTAGCATCAATTTATCAGAATGTAAGGCTTTTAATGCAAAACAAATAAAAAATAACAAATTTCATATTCACAATAGTTGTCAGCCGAAAATGGCAAATATTCAAAAAAGTCCAAATTTTTCACGATAAAAAATTTTGAAAATTTTTTGAGGACCAAAAAAATTTTTGACTGGACTTTAAAAATTATATCTCATTTGTAGCTCAGTCTAATTTTTTATTTTGAAAAAGTTCAAAACTGTATTCAAAATATGGGCTAAAAAAATATTTTAAAAATATTTGCAGAAAATTTGAAAAAATTCAAAATGGCGCCAAAACTTGACTTTTCAAGTCACCTCAATTTTCAGACTTTTGCGAGAAGAAAACCAGCAAAAGTAGCCTGAGGTCATAATGATCAGAATCGAGGTGGAGTCTTCAACTCTCAATCAATTCATTTGCGGCACTTTTGCGTCTAATTTTCTAATGTCTAAATAGCTCAGAATAATTATTTTGACGACATTAGGTCAATTTTTTGGGTAACATCAAAATAGGCCTAGTTTTTTCGGACTACCAAAATCAATTGGACTACTAAAGTGCAATAGTTTCAGCAATAAGCATAGTGCACCCAAGTCGAACTTGCGCACCATTTTGTACCAACAAACACTAACACTTATTCACTGCTCCATGCTTCAGAGAAATAACTTGTTACACAAGTTTCCCGCTCCCTTCTATGACTCCTTAAAAAATCAAAGCCTTTCTTTATTAACCTGAAGATTTCAAAAAAGACGTTTTCCAAAAATTCGAGAATATTCTTAAGCAGATTTGTTTTAATTTGGCAGATTTAAAATTAATTTTAAAATACTGTTGATAATATCAATTTTTTTTAATTTTTCGAAATATGTGAAGGGTACAAATTTATTGATTTCATAAACCATGACTGCATAATTCTTAATCTTCAAATTTTTCATCTTGGTAGAAATTAGCTTTTGCTTCCTTTTCATGCTGCTCCAAGGAGTGTTGATTGCCGCGTCTAATTACAAGCTGCGCTTCTTCCCATTCAAAGCACATCCACATTTCCAACTTTTCTTTTGTCTTTGTATTAGAACACTGTTCAGCCCACATATTAGCATCTGTGTCTGCTAAATAGTCGGAATTATAGCAATTGGCGGTGAAAAGGAAGTCCTGAGGAGAAGTTGCTTGTAAGAAGTCAGATTTTAGTGTCTCAAAAAAGTCGCAAGGATTAACATCTGAGTCAAAGTCTTCTATATGTACACATTTCACTCCAGATTTATTCTTAATAGCCAAATACTTGCGCAGTGTATCCATCTCCGCTTCTGAGAAAAATGTTCTGAAAAACAAATTTTTGAGTGCAATATAAAAGCAACCCTCAAGTTTGGGTCCGATACTTTTTCATTCAATTTTCGAAGCCTTTTTCCAGATTTCTTCGGTCAGTCTAGTCCGAAAAAATTGCAAAAATTCTGATTTCGCCTATCATTTCTACAAATGAGCACACTTTTGCCATCAAGATCCGCGGTTTTTGATAAAATGGCACACATTTTTTTATAACAATTGGGTGCCGTTATGTAATCGACCGTATGTCTTAAATACGAAAATGTAGTAATTTAGAGGAATTACCGACCCGAAATATTTTCAGAATTCTACTACCAAAATAAAATACATTTTTTTAACGCACTGACCGAAGACATCTGAGAAAAAGGATTCGAAAATTAAGTTTAAAGGTGTTGGACCCAGTTGTGGATAGAGTACGATAAAAGTACCAACATTGCCAAAAATGTCTAGTAAATAAAATGCTTACTTAGAGACGTCAATCGGGCAATTCTCTTGATTTGTTGGCGTAGAATTAGAAGTCATATTTTTTTCCTGAAAATTTTCAGATTTAAATTTTAATAAATTTATTGTAGTTGTAAATAAAAATCTAATGGTATTTAATCTTATCTAATGTTTTAAGTGTTCAGACAGATAAATATTATAAAAAATGTAAAATTTACCACACCTACAAAAATTTTGTGAAATATTGGGTTGTCTCATAATTAATGAGACTTTTTCGATTTGTCGTGCATTTAACCAAAACACTTTATTTGTCAACAAACATTCAACAGTTATTCATCAGGCATATTCGCCGTCGTACTCAAAGCCTAATTCCCACTTCTGCGGCCAAATTCTCCGTACACTTTATTGATCTTTGTACATGCCTTTTCAGCCTTGTTACCCTTATCGAAATGATACATCAACACGTGACGAATGTGCTCGTGATTGTCGGTGCGCGTCATGAGATCTATCGAAACTTTAATCTATTAAAACAATGAAAAGTCGATGCTCCATATAAGGGATAAAAAAGACATCTGGATTAGTATCAAAGAAAAAAGGCAAACGCAAAAAAGAATTACAAATTGAAAAGAAAAAAAGTTGAGTGTATAATTTTAAAAAAGTCTCATTAATTGTGAGACAACCCAATAATTCACAATTTTTAAGAAAAAAATATGTTAAAATCAAAACTATTTATACCTAATATAGAGGTATTATAAAAAAATAACTTGAAGTGCACTACACTTGGATAAATCGGTAAAAAGAAAATCGTGGAGAGACATGCTATTGCTTTTAACACAATTTTCTTCTAGAACAACCCAATAATACTGATTTATATATATTTATGTGACTTTATGCAAATACATATAAAAGCTTGCATTCAATTAAATGAAAGCGGAAGACTGATGTTATTGCTAAAAACAAAAATAAAATTAAATGAGCACTACTTTGAAAACTTATAGAATAATCATAATATTACATTTCAAAACGGAAAAATTGTATTGAAAGATACCCGATCTCATTTTAATATACCGTAAATGGTCTAATAGAGCCCCTCTCTCCAATTGAGCCCTGCTTTCTAATAGAACCCCCCACCTCTTCTAGAGGACGAAATAAAAATAAAGCCCACCTCTCTGATAGAGCCCCCGTCTTTTAAAATCAGAGAATAGTAGTGATATAGTTTTTATGTGATTTTTTTTAGTTTATGAGGTCACCTAGTAACTGAAATTTGATCAGGAATCTTCAGGAACAGCATTTTTAAAATAGTGCTCGGTTGCTGGGATATGACCTGAAGTTAGATAGTTGTCATTTGAAAACTACTTGGGTACCCTTCACCTAAGTAACACCACCTGGGTACTCCTAGGTACCCTCTAGGTCACGTTTGACTTGGATCAGTCTATGTGATGAGATGGATCAGACCATGTTGGGAGGCGGATCACTACGTAGGTAATACCTAAGTACACGAGTATGAAGTCGGAAGTCCATTGCAGCCACCCTGACTTCACTATCGACATCCTACTTCCGACATCCATTAGAGCCACTAATTACGACTACGACATACTACATCCATTAGAGCCTGACTGTAACCGATCAAGCCCCCTGTGGCTTGGACCTGAGATGAGCACACCCACATACCTCAGACACAAATCACTCGAAAGTGATTCTGGATGCATAAAAAACATGCATACCAGAGTTTCTATAGGCCCCAGTATTCAAAACTATGTTTTTTGTTCAAACTTCCTTATTTTTTTGCTAGTGGGACCTCTAAAATAAATGGCCCCTATCTTGTCCCTTCCTCTCCCAATACAGCTCATAATCCCCTTTAAATTGCTTTTTAAGTTTTGGGAAGGGGTTATGACACTATTTCGGGGGGATGGGGATGGGGGTGGTTATGAATAAAGGGGTATGACATTAAATTTTTATTATTACTACCGATTATCCGTATCCGCGGGTTTAATCCACGGATATATCCGACGATATTTTGATTATTACTACGGGGGCTGAAAAAAATAGACCGACTTGTAGTTTGAATGTTGAGAAATGTCTAACAATCGTGCGACATTTTTCCTTATCATGGAAAATATCGCGCAACAAATACTGCAAAAAAATGTCTGGCTGCCGTCCTCATGGCTGTTTTAGAAATATTTGCATATAAGCTTTTTCTATAACAATAAAAACAACGCAAAAGTACAATTATAAATTTTAGTTGTTTTTATTTTATGGCTATCAAAAAATTGAACTGGGCCTATTTTCGAATCTGTTAAACTTTTACCCTTGATTCTGAAAGTTAATGGGTTGACGCCAAACGCCCCACGCCCTATTTCGAGAAATTACTACAAAAAACGTCTTAAACTATTTTTTTCTCCTAAACACAATAAAACAAACATTTCTAAACACTTTTTGAGCTAAAAATTCAATATTTTCCTAAAAAATTAACTTCAACCCCTAAAAAAAATTAGATGATCTATTTGAGGTATTTTTGAATAAATTTTAGTCAAATAGGGACAAAATGATAAATATAGAATTTTTTGTAAACCTAATAAGTACCTTTATTTTTTAACCTTTTAATGCGCACTGTTTCATATATGGGACAACTACTACGCGCACTGCCGCGAATATGAGACATAGAATTACAGCACATTCGCGTCAAATTTCAAATACCATATTCTCTCTAATAAAACCACACCCCTAAAAATTTTAACCACAGAAAATTCTGCCGAAAAAATGGTTCGAAATTGGGGTGGGAGGAGGGTTGTCGATCGATTAATCAAAAATTATCGAAATCGATCGATAATTGAGGTTTTTTAATATTTTTGATAACTCGATTAATCGAATTTTTTTGATCGAAAACCCTATATCTTGTCGATAAAATCAATCAATTTTTTGCCTTGGCCCCCTGTTGAATTTTTTTGTTATATTTTAGGCTTATTCTTAAGCCAGGGTAGGTTGGCGTATGTTACAAACTTAAACATGAGTCTACGATAAATTTGAGTCCGTCCTAACATACGGTGGACTGCCCTTGCCTAAGCGTAAAGCTTAACATATAACAAAAAAACCACAGAGGGACCAAGGCAAAAAGCCCCCCTTTGTTGGATAGGGCAAACTCGTGTATGCTTATTAGGTGTGGGAAGGACATTTTTCGAAAAAAAAAATTTTTCGTTTGCCTTGGTTCCCCTTGTGGTTTATGGTCATTTTTTGCCTTGGTCTTGCCTATGGTTTTTGGTCATTTTTGGTATTTTACCCCATTTCGGTCACTGGAGATTTGCAAAAAGAGCTTCTTTATGTACTTTCGATCAAGAGTCTTGCTCGGAATTATGTCTAAGGTAAGTGAGTGCGCGCATCTCTAACTCTCAAGCCTAACTCTCTCTCAAGCTTAACTAACTCTCAGGCCAAACTCTATAACTCTGAAGCACCCTGTGCCCCCTTCGGGGGCGCAGGGGGCTTGGAGTTCAGATGCGCACACCCACATACCTTATACACAAATCACTCGAAAGTGACTTTGGATGCATAAAAATGTATGCATACCAGAGTTTCTTTATGCGGTAGGCCCCAGTTAACAAAACTATGTTCAAATTCCATCTTTTATCGTTCAACAGAGGTGACTTAGTCAAAAAGTGACCGAAAACCACAGGGGGACCAAGGCAAACGAAACTTTTTTTTTCGAAAATTGTCCTTCCCACACCTAAAAACGTGTTTTCTACCCGTTTCAAGGCATAAAAAGTGCTTTGGAGCGCTTGAAACAGTGTTTTCGGATTCCGGTAAAGTGTAGATTTAAAGGTTAAAATTACAGTCAACTCTCGATGCAAGGCTACCCCAAAAGGAGATTTGGATGTTTTTGGCGTGTGTTAAAGTGCAATATAGGGCACTTCCAAAATGGAGATTTGTAAAAACGACATTCAGCAAAACGATATTTGGCAAACCAAGAACATTTTTTTCGCCAAACCAATATTTGGCAAAACGAGACTTGGCAAAACCAAATTTGTACCTGAACAAAGTGGCCAAATATTCTATCACTCTTAGCTGGTGTGGCGGCTAAAACGTTAAAAAATAGTCTCGTGCATTTTTGAACTAGGCACTATAATTTACTTGTTCCCCAATAGCCCAGTTAAGCTTGTTGAATATTTTTTTGCCAAACATTGTTTTGTCAAAGCATACTTTTGTCAAATCTCTCCCAGACCAAAAGAGGAGTTTCAGCCTCCCTTCTGAAAAAAATTCTGGCTAGTGGTGGTATTATATTTAGACCAAAATGTACTCACAAAATTTTATGTGAGACTTCCATTAATACCAGTATGTCCCATAACTCTTCGCGTTTTTTTTCATTTTTCTCAAAATTTTGCTTAAATGGATTGTTGCAATTTTTTGTGTGCTTAGATGCCTCGAGGACAAGGAATCAAGCCTGAAATCAGCAATCATCTTCGCCATACTATGCTCTTTCTCTATGACAAAGGACTGAATGCAGTGAAAGCAACAGAAAGATCAACAATGTGAGACCCTGAAGAAAAGAGCCTGTCAATATTGGTTTGCTTTTGAATCTGTTCAGCTGGTTTTGATGCTCTTGCTTTTCATTTAGGTTCACGAAGTTCAAGAATGGGGACAGGACGTGCAAAACGATAAGCGAACTGGCCGACCAGATAATTTTGATGAAGATGCGCTTCGAATTGTTGTCGAGGAGGAACCGAAAGTGACAGTTCGTGAGCTCTCTGATCGAATGCAGCTTCCGATCAACACAATTCATCGACATCTTATCAAGATGGGCAAGGTCAATTATGATTCGTTATTTGAACTTGGCGTAAAAATTGAACTTAGAGCATTGCCTCTAAGAAAATCGCAATAACGCATTTTTTTAACAAAATTTGAAAAAACGCGAAGAGTTATGGGACATACTAGTACATGTTTTTATTTATTTACATAGTTCATTTACATTTATCTGTGGCTTTATATAAAATTTTTTTACATTTGTTAAAATAAATTAGAATTATTCAATTAAGCAAGTAAATTTTGCTTCCTTTTGTCTGCTACACATTTATAGTCCATCGGGGCAACTGTTATGCCAACTACTTTTTGCATAGAAGGTAGATTTTTTTTGTCTGCTGCACTTATCTTAAAAATTAGACTTTTTATTTTTTTCATAATCTAATTTTTCAAACCTTATACAAGTAGAACAAATTAGCCGTGAAAAGGAACAGCTCTGCCCTGGCGAGTGATTCACCCAAACATTGTCTTTTGCCAATAGAGAGGGAATCAATTCTTCACACTTTTTAGCTGCCCGTTTTCAATAAAGCGCTCAGGCATAAATTTGTGAGGGTCAGGGAAAATCTGAAACAGGCTTCAAACGACCATGGTTTTGCGCGCAGTGGCATGTGCAAATTTTGGATTGGCGGTGGACCACAGTGTGTCAAGGTGTGGTTTTAATGTCGAAACAAAAAGTGTTTATCATTTGATGTGTCAACTGTTTTCACAGATTTTGACTATTTTTTGTTCAATTTTTTAATTTTTCTACATGTCTTTGATTAATGTAAGTCATTTATCAAAAATTTTCATACAATTGGATAGTTTAGACTTTGCGCTATAAATTAAGAAAAATCACTGAATTTTATTGTATGAACAAGTAAAAAATCACGCTTGGCAGTCTACCTGACCACTTTATATGGTTTCATCTCCAATTAATACCTCAGGAAAAAATTCGCAGTTTTTCCTCAGCTTTCTCATGGTGTATTTACTTGTTTAATCTGCCGTGGTTTTTAAATTAACCTAGTTTTTATGAAAATTCCGGTTTTGTTAATTTGCCATGCACCTCAACCTGAAAAGACTGGATACCATGAATGCTTCTGTCAACACTTGTTTTATCAACTCGTATCAACGTTTTAAGGCATGAAATGGGTAGAGAACACGAAAAAACTATTGGGAAGGCCATTTTCGAGAAAACTTTTTTTTAAAGAAAACCATGATACTCACTTTTATGGTTAATATTTCTAGGGTACCTGGATACCCATAAAAAGACCCCAAGGGGGGCTTAGTGAAGCTTTGGCTTGGAGTTGAAATGCGCACACCCACATACCTTCGAACAAATCACTCGAAAGTGACTCTGGATGCATAAAAAATGTATGTATACCAAAGTTTCTTTATGCGGTAGGTCCCAGTTAACAAAACTATGTTCAAATTCCATATTTCAGCCCTTTTATGGGTATCCAGGTACCCTATATTTTTCAACCATAAGGGTGGATATCACGGTTTTCACTAAAATTTTGTCAAATTTTTTTCTTGGAAATGGCTTTCCCAGTAGTTTTTTCGTGTTTTCTACCCATTTCAAGCCATAAATCGTTGATACGAGTTGATAAAACACCATTTTGGGCGAATCACTTGTACTATAGTTCAGCCGAAATTTTATCTAATAAATAACATAAAAACGATAATTAAAAAAGGCGAAATTGCCACAGCGAGTTTGTGACTTTTGAATTTTGACACACTGTTGGACAGTTCTCTTTCGTCTCTCACTTTACTATTTCGATAGGTTCATAATGACTCAAAGAGTACAGTAAGAGACAAAGAGAACTATCCCACCAATTAAAATTTTGCACAGGCCGCTGCGCTCAAAGCCATGGTCCTTTAAACATTTAAAGGTGTAACTCAGGGCTCGAACTGGGTTGATTAATCAAAAAAGAGTTGATTTTAGCAGGTCAAATCTGATGATTTTCAAATTAATTAATTTAATCAGAAAAGGGTTGATTTTGAAAAAGGAAGGTTGATTTGTCTGATTTCTGCAAAAAGAAATAAAACTTGTCAAATTTTAAAATTCCATAACATTTTGCTTAAAATTTTCGCCTACGGCGCAGTTTCTTTCAAATTCATTTGTCCGATATATTGTTTTTCAATAGTGCTGTGTTTCTTTGAAAGATGCCTCCTCACGCAAACACGAGTACAAAGCGCAATATGGCAAAGACTTCAAAGAGATCCGCAAAGGAATCGACTACATCGACTAGTGGTTTAGAGTAGAATTCTTGCCGACACACATTTCGTGGATCATGCTGAAGATGAAGAACATCAACTAAACCGAGGCGGAAAGCATGTGGCGCCTGAAATTGCAGAGACGGATGAGCTCTTTAACGAAGTCGCCGAAGCCAACAGAGTGCTGCGCCAAATCCCGGATGAAGTCCTTGACGTGGATTCAGCAGAAATTACGTCAAGATTTCTTAACTCTTTCTTTAGGACAAAGACTCGCTTCCATGCCTTTACCGACTCGTCAGCACTATCCTTTCCATCTATTGAGCGAGTCTTCTCTTTGTGCAAGGCGCAGTGAACAGACGCGAGGAGTCTCCTTAAGGTGGAAACGGTCAGGATTCTTTTCCAAGTTCGGGTCAACTTCGACATCGACTGTGCCGGCGTCTGCAAACTGCTATGGATTCACGGACTGGAAAAGTATAATAGAGAATGAGTTGTTGTTTGAAACTGTTTTTTGAAGTGAATGTAGAAAATGAATGTTTGAAGCCGATTTTAGCGTTTCTAGCGAAAATCTGATTTTTAGTCCCAAAATCTAATTTTTGTGAGATTTTCTGATTTTTAACTTTGAGTTCGGAACCCTGGTGTAACTGTATTGCGCCCTCAAAAGTCTGAATTTCATAAGCAAATTCACTGATTTACACCAGCAAATTTTATATTGCCTTTTTTAATTTTGTGTTAATTTTTTTCATTTTCAAATTTTTGTGTGTTTTTCTGTAACCTTGGATTTTGGCTTTCTAATAAGCTATCTAACCTGGCTGAATTATTTGCAAATGTAGAGATCAAAAAGTTTTAAAAAACGTAAAAAATGCCGTTCAAGCTCTTTTTAAAGCTTCTTGGTCTCTACATTTTGCAAATCA
>JAMRYI010000624.1:0-96855 GCA_029231635.1 Ditylenchus weischeri
CGACATTCAGCAAAACGATATTTGGCAAACCAAGAACATTTTTTTCGCCAAACCAATATTTGGCAAAACGAGACTTGGCAAAACCAAATTTGTACCTGAACAAAGTGGCCAAATATTCTATCACTCTTAGCTGGTGTGGCGGCTAAAACGTTAAAAAATAGTCTCGTGCATTTTTGAACTAGGCACTATAATTTACTTGTTCCCCAATAGCCCAGTTAAGTTGTTGAATATTTTTTTGCCAAACATTGTTTTGTCAAAGCATACTTTTGTCAAATCTCTCCCAGACCAAAAGAGGAGTTTCGGCCTCCCTTCTGAAAAAAATTCTGGCTAGTGGTGGTATTATATTTAGACCAAAATGTACTCACAAAATTTTATGTGAGACTTCCATTAATACCAGTATGTCCCATAACTCTTCGCTTTTTTTTTCATTTTTCGCAAAATTTTGCTAAATGGATTGTTGCAATTTTTTGTGTGCTTAGATGCCTCGAGGACAAGGAATCAAGCCTGAAATCAGCAATCATCTTCGCCATACTATGCTCTTTCTCTATGACAAAGGACTGAATGCAGTGAAAGCAACAGAAAAGATCAACAATGGCCACGAGACCCTGAAGAAAAGGCCTGTCAATATTGGTTTGCTTTTGAATCTGTTCAGCTGGTTTTGATGCTCTTGCTTTTCATTTAGGTTCACGAAGTTCAAGAATGGGGACAGGACGTGCAAAAACGATAAGCGAACTGGCCGACCAGATAATTTTGATGAAGATGCGCTTCGAATTGTTGTCGAGGAGGAACCGAAAGTGACAGTTCGTGAGCTCTCTGATCAACACAATTCATCGACATCTTATCAAGATGGGCAAGGTCAATTATGATTCGTTATTTGAACTTAGCGTAAAAATTGAACTTAGAGCATTGCCTCTAAGAAAATCGCAATAACGCATTTTTTTAACAAAATTTGAAAAAACGCGAAGAGTTATGGGACATACTAGTACATGTTTTTATTTATTTACATAGTTCATTTACATTTATCTGTGGCTTTATATAAAATTTTTTTACATTTGTTAAAATAAATTAGAATTATTCAATTAAGCAAGTAAATTTTGCTTCCTTTTGTCTGCTACACATTTATAGTCCATCGGGGCAACTGTTATGCCAACTACTTTTTGCATAGAAGGTAGATTTTTTTTGTCTGCTGCACTTATCTTAAAAATTAGACTTTTTATTTTTTTCATAATCTAATTTTTCAAACCTTATACAAGTAGAACAAATTAGCCGTGAAAAGGAACAGCTCTGCCCTGGCGAGTGATTCACCCAAACATTGTCTTTTGCCAATAGAGAAGGGAATCAATTCTTCACACTTTTTTAGCTGCCCGTTTTCAATAAAGCGCTCAGGCATAAATTTGTGAGGGTCAGGGAAAATCTGAAACAGGCTTCAAACGACCATGGTTTTTGCGCGCAGTGGCATGTGCAAATTTTGAATTGGCGGTGGACCACAGTGTGTCAAGGTGTGGTTTTAATGTCGAAACAAAAAGTGTTTATCATTTGATGTGTTAACTGTTTTCACAGATTTTGAATCTTTTTTGTTCAATTTTTTAATTTTTCTACATGTCTTTGATTAATGTAAGTCATTTATCAAAAATTTTCATACAATTGGATAGTTTAGACTTTGCGCTATAAATTAAGAAAAAAATCACTGAATTTTATTGTATGAACAAGAAGTAAAAAAATCACGCTTGGCAGTCTACCTGACCACTTTATATGGTTTCATCTCCAATTAATACCTCAGGAAAAAATTCGCAGCAGTTTTTCCTCAGCTTTCTCATGGTGTATTTACTTGTTTAATCTGCCGTGGATTTTTAAATTAACCTAGTTTTTTTATGAAAATTCCGGTTTTGGTTAATTTTGCCATGCACCTCAACCTGAAAAGACTGGATACCATGAATGCTTCTGTCAACACTTGTTTTATCAACTCGTATCAACGTTTTAAGGCATGAAATGGGTAGAGAACACGAAAAAACTATTGGGAAGGCCATTTTCGAGAAAACTTTTTTTTAAAGAAAACCATGATACTCACTTTTATGGTTAATATTTCTAGGGTACCTGGATACCCATAAAAAGACCCCCGAAGGGGGCTTAGTGGGCTTGGTGGCTTGGAGTTGAAATGCGCACACCCACATACCTTCGAACAAATCACTCGAAAGTGACTCTGGATGCATAAAAAATGTATGTATACCAAAGTTTCTTTATGCGGTAGGTCCCAGTTAACAAAACTATGTTCAAATTCCATATTTCAGCCCTTTTATGGGTATCCAGGTACCCTATATTTTTCAACCATAAGGGTGGATATCACGGTTTTCACTAAAATTTTGTCAAATTTTTTTTCTTGGAAATGGCTTTCCCAGTAGTTTTTTCGTGTTTTCTACCCATTTCAAGCCATAAATCGTTGATACGAGTTGATAAAACACCATTTTGGGCGAATCACTTGTACTATAGTTCAGCCGAAATTTTATCTAATAAATAACATAAAAACGATAATTAAAAAAAGGCGAGAATTGCCACAGCGAGTTTGTGACTTTTGAATTTTGACACACTGTTGGACAGTTCTCTTTCGTCTCTCACTTTACTATTTCGATAGGTTCATAATGACTCAAAAGAGTACAGTAAGAGACAAAAGAGAACTATCCCACGCCAATTAAAATTTTGCACAGGCCGCTGCGCGCAAAAGCCATGGTCCTTTAAACATTTAAAGGTGTAACTCAGGGCTCCGAACTGGGTTGATTAATCAAAAAAGAGTTGATTTTAGCAGGTCAAATCTGATGATTTTCAAATTAATTAATTTAATCAGAAAAGGGTTGATTTTGAAAAAGGAAGGTTGATTTGTCTGATTTCTGCAAAAAGAAATAAAAACTTGTCAAATTTTAAAATTCCCGCCAACATTTTGCTTAAAATTTTCGCCTACGGCGCAGTTTCTTTCAAATTCATTTGTCCGATATATTGTTTTTTCAATAGTGCTGTGTTTCTTTTTAGAAAGATGCCTCCTCACGCAAAGCACGAGTACAAAGCGCAATATGGCAAAGACTTCAAAGAGATCCGCAAAGGAATCGACTACATCGACTAGTGGTTTAGAGTAGAATTCTTGCCGACACACATTTCGTGGATCATGCTGAAGATGAAGAACATCAACTAAACCGAGGCGGAAAGCATGTGGCGCCTGAAATTGCAGAGACGGATGAGCTCTTTAACGAAGTCGCCGAAGCCAACAGAGTGCTGCGCCAAATCCCGGATGAAGTCCTTGACGTGGATTCAGCAGAAATTACGTCAAGGATTTCTTAACTCTTTCTTTAGGACAAAGACTCGCTTCCATGCCTTTACCGACTCGTCAGCACTATCCTTTCCATCTATTGAGCGAGTCTTCTCTTTGTGCAAGGCGCAGTGAACAGACGCGAGGAGTCTCCTTAAGGTGGAAACGGTCAGGATTCTTTTCCAAGTTCGGGTCAACTTCGACATCGACTGTGCCGGCGTCTGCGAACTGCTGATGAAGGATGGAGTACTCCGAAAGAAAATTCACGGAACTGGAAAAGTATAATAGAGAATGAGTTGTTGTTTGAAACTGTTTTTTTGAAGTGAATGTAGAAAATGAATGTTTGAAGCCGATTTTAGCGTTTCTAGCGAAAAATCTGATTTTTAGTCCCAAAATCTAATTTTTTGTGAGATTTTTCTGATTTTTTTAACTTTGAGTTCGGAACCCTGGTGTAACTGTATTGCGCCCTCAAAAGTCTGAATTTCATAAGCAAATTCACTGATTTACACCAGCAAATTTTATATTGCCTTTTTTTGAATTTTTGTGTTAATTTTGTTCATTTTTCAAATGTTTTGTGTTTTTCTGTAACCTTGGATTTTGGCTTTCTAATAAGCTATCTAACTTGGCTGAATTATTTGCAAATGTAGAGATCAAGAAGTTTTAAAAAGAGAAAAAACATAAAAAATGCCGTTCAAGCTCTTTTTAAAGCTTCTTGGTCTCTACATTTTGCAAATCATTTAACAATATTAAATATTTCATTAGAGAGCTAGCATCCGGGGCTACACGAAAACAAAAAAATTATAACAAAAAGAAAGAGAAAGAATTAGAGAAAGATGGAATTATAAAATTTGCTGGGGAAAATAATTGAATTTGCTGGTTAAATTCAGACTTTCGAGGGCGCATTTTAATTTAAGCCAATATTTTACAACTCAAATACAAACTTTTTCGTCGTAAAGCACACAAGAGATAAGTGGCACAATTCTCGTGCCTTTGGCTATTTTAAAGCCACCACATTCAACGTCTTTTGTGGTTCGATGAAGAAGATTTACAGGAAACACATTGCAAAAACGTTGAGTTTCCTGCAAAAATTTTCTTTTACCACGAAGATTGAATTTCTTAACTTTTACATTGATGACAGCATTGGTGTAGGGCAGTATAGCCCTGTCGGCCAGACTAATTCTTTTAGTTCCATTTTCATTGTCTCCAATAACTCTGTCTAATTCTTCTTGCATTTTCGACTGTATTTTAGGGTACACCATCATGTACAGCACAAGAAAGTTAATAGTATTAGCGGTAGTTTCCTGTCCAGCAACAAACAAGTCAAAGCACATACCTCGCAAAGACTTCATACTTTAATACAAAGCAACTTAGAAGAGCACGCTCAAGGTGGCCTACGCATATTTTACAAATTTGAGTTTGCTAAACAAGTTTTTTACAGAACGACAAAACTAACTTAAGTTTTTTATGTAACATAGAAAATTTTAATAGCCTTTTTCACAAGTTGACAGTTTTCTTGCCTTAGTCACCCTGATTTTTCACGATACATTTAAAATGTTGTTTTAATATAAAAGAAAGAGGGGACCTAGTGGGCTAGGGGCTTTAGCAAAAAAACTTCCATTTGCAAAGCAGGATATAACATAAAAATAAATATATAAATCTTTAAAAAATTCAGTGCTAAATAGAAAACTGGCACCACAAATAAAAATTTGTAAAATATGCATTATTCGCCACATGTACATTTTTTAAATTTTATGAAAAATAATTACTTAAAATATGGATCTTCTGAAGTACAGCCTGTCGCTAAACTCTTGTTTTCCATTTCATCCAAAAAAGCTTGTAAAAAATAAGCATTTTCTTGATTTCTTGTCGCAGCTTTTCTTTTTTCTAAACAAACACTGTTTTATTATATAAGCATTAATTATATACGTTGTTAAAAAGATAAAGTTTATGTCGGTACGACGTGACCTGACAACACCGAGAAGTAATTTTAGCATGGCTATATTTCTTAAGATTAAGGCATTTCAAATTTTTTAACCCATAATCAAAAGTACAAGTTTGAAACACGGCAACTGTGAAGCTTAAAAAATCTGACAGAAAGAACTAATGGTGAAATTTTTTGCGAGAGCAAAGTGCAAAAAAGTAAGTAGCTAGGGGTCCAAGTGCAAAAAAGCCCGTTTAAACGGATATTGGGCTACCTTGCAACTAAAGCTCCGCCTTGTTCGAAAATCAAAAGTTCAAAAGTTCAAAAGAAATTCAAAAGTAAAAAGCCTTAAAACACTTTTTCTGCATGTTTTAGAAGCTAAAACGCACTTTAGACGGGGTCCGATCCAATAAGTATCTTTGGTTTACTTAGTACAGCGCGTATACTGCTAGAAACGTATTTTACACTTTATATGTATAATGAACCTTACCTTTTTTTCTATCTTCAATATTTTTTAGTATCTGGCCATCGAAGTATTGGTAGAGGCATTTGAATTTGTAATCAATTTCGCGGAAATGCGCTGAGAAGATAGGAAAATATTTTAACCATGGCAATATTACTACAACGCTTGAAATAGGCTGCTCAAATAGCTTTGTAAGATTTCCTGTAAGTTCTCTTAATTTTCGAAATGCAACGGCTGTCTTCTAAAACTTTTGACATTTAGTTTTTAAATTAAGCTTTTCACAAACTCCGTGAAAGCGAAATCCGAAAATAAGATGGTTTATGATCGAACCGATAGCTACATCTACAATGGGAATCAAGTGCAGACATTTTTCTCTAGCATCGCACTTTGATGCTACTTCGACATACTTAAGCAACTTTTCCACATCTAGCATTATCTAAAAGATATTTTGTTTGAAACATTTTTTACAAAAAAGCTTTTTTATAATTTTTTTCTTTATTTTAGGTAAGGGATGTCATTTGGGGGGAAAAACTACAGCTTTAGTCACTTCTCTGCTAATTATCCAGTCTCTCTTAGAAAAAACCACAACAAAAAAATGACATTGAAATCCCTATATAAGATACCCTCTTTATAAGATACCCCTGGCAGCTAGTTTATTTGGATTTGGATTAAGTAGAATACTCTAAAATATACTCCCTATATAAGATACTCACTCTATTAGATACCCCTGGGGGACGATCACGAGGGGATATTTTATGGAGTCAACTGTATATTTGAAATTAAAGCGAAAGGTAAAACAAGGCGATACACAAATTTTGCAAAGAAATGGGATTGGAGAAATCGAAATCCGCAATCTGTTTTTAAAAGTTACTACACTTTCGGGGTTTCTATGACTTTGCGAAAATTGCTTTAAGATCTTAAACAAACTTTATGCTCTATTAGCTTCCTGCCCATATCCAAATCCTTCAACACCTTGAAAGAAAAACGTCTTAGCTCCATCCATTCCTCCCCTTCTGTTTTGCCAACTCCGTGGGCTCCATGAGGAACTAAGTTAGTACTATATCAAACGTTTTTATAGTGCAACTTACATTCAACTGCTTGAAAAATCTTGGTGAATAAGTCTCTTCCTGCGTAAGCATCTCCATCTTTCACAAATGTTTTCTTTATGAGACTGAAGTCAGTGACTGCTACAACAGGGTCTTCAGACACCCAAAAAGTGAAAACAGGTCCATATTGTTTGCTCCATTGCTCAAAAGCTTTATAGCCTGGCGCCAGACGTTCTATGGTCAAACGGTTGCCAAACAATGGCAAAGGAGTTGGTCCTGCAAGTATAAAAAACACGTTAAGACAAAAACAGAGTTGTTTTTACATATTATCTTCAGTTATCCGTTTTTACAACTCTTCAAAAAACCGAATTTGAATTTTCGAATTCGCGGGAGACAGCTAAATAACTCCGAAAATGTTTTTTAAAGGATCATTGCCGTCCACGTCAAGGACAATTTTAAGTTTTTGAATTAGCGGCTGACAGAAAAATTACTCAAAAAATATTTATTAAAGTATTATTTTTTGCATTTACAACTATTTTAAATTTTTTCAAAAACTTCGAACCATCGAACCATCATTAAATAGTAGAGCCCGAACTTGTTTGACATTGCTTCATCGGACAATTTGCCATGGTCATAGACGGCAGGGCTCCTTTAAATTATTTTTTTGTTTGCATTTAAAAAGTTTCGAAATGAGCCATCGTCTAGTCGAGCTCAACGTTGCTTTAGTCCACTTTTAGTCGACTTCCGTTGAGATATAACTTTTTAATGCTAAAATACCATTTGCCTCGACTAATCCATGAAAATTTAATTTTTAATTTAATTTTTTTGTAAAAATATGTAAATCTTCCGTAAAAATATGCAAATCCCCGTTCAATTTTTAGAACTAATTGTTCGGTGTTTATTCTTTTTTTTGCACCAGCATGTTGCCCTGAAATTTTAGTTTCTAAGAAATTATCAACTAGCTTAGTGTTCAGCATAAAATTAAAAGAAAAATTCATTTTGAAAAAAGAGTAGTTTTAAAAAAACCAAATTGTTTTCCTACTTTTATCAATTGTATTAAAGCAGGGGTGAAAGCTGTTAAGGAAATAGTCTTGACACGAAAGGATTAATCCAAGTTTTGTGTTTTTAAATGTGGTTTTAAGAGCCATATTTTGTTGGTAACCCGGTGTCGCAATGTCAGACAAACTTGTGCAGAATAAAAATTTGGATTAACATACCGTATTTCCTACAATAAGGTCCCACGCTTCAATAAGGCCGCGTGCTCTAATAAGGCCCCATGTTAGAGGGAGGTTAAAAAATAAGCCCCCATTTCGTAATAAGGCCCCATGGGGCTTTGAAATTTTTTGCTTTCGTTAAAAAGTTTTGCCTTAAAACAAAAAGAATGAATTGTTAGGCATGTTTTTACTCACGCCTTGTTGATTTGCAAGCTTTTGTACGGTGTTCTGAGAAAAGTCCTTGCCAATAAATCTTTTCAAATATTTTGGCAAAAAATTTGTTAAAGCCTCTGGAACAAGCTGTTGAACAAAAAAGTCCCATGCTCTAATAACGCTCTATGCTGGACGGAGGTTGAAAAAGAAGGCCCTATGGGTCCTTATCAGAGTTTTCATTGATCCGGTTTTTTGCCATTGATCTGATCCGAAGATATCAATGATAATTGATTGAAAAAATTCGCCAAAATTCGGTTGATCTGATCTGATCCAAGGTATCAATGATAACGGATCAATGATAATGGAGTATATATTTCCGCTAAAATTTGGATTGATCCGACTGGATCAATGATAATAAAGGTGTACATCGATGGCAAGACTTAAAAATGAATCATTGATACTGGAGTTTGGATTATTGATAATGAGGTTTATCAATGATAGCAATGTTATCATTGATCTATTGATCCAATGAATACACAAACTAAAAATTTCTAGTAAGCTTTATTGAGAGGCAAAACCAATTAGATCAAGCAATCAAAAAGAATGGCACTTCATCGCAGGTTCTTGTTCAGGTACACCATCAGTTGTTCATTGAGGTATTATGCCAGTGTTCGGTTGCGGCGATCCTTTGTAGCAATTCCAGCGAAGGAGAAGACGCGTTAAATTGGTGCCAAGGTTGCGGGTACAGCAAGAATGTTCAGAGCCACCTGGGATGTTTCCTTCCATTCCTTAATTAAATTTATTGGAGTTTAAGATATAGTAAAAACTGACAAATTCTTCTACCGTCTTGCCAAGTCACCTCGTTCAGCAAAGTCTCAGCCACTTCTGCCTGTTCCTGGTCTGTCTCGGCGGAATTCGATATCATAACACAAAAAGCTCATACTCATAGTAACAGCTTAGAAAAGTATCGGGTCTCTACCTTTGCTAGACAACTTAGCAAAGCCTTCGCGAAAACATAGCATCGGGAAATTGTGACGCCAGTTTCTCCTTGGAGTGTGAACAGCATTTGAGTCACAAGCATGAGCAGCGGCAGAACCTTCCTGAGCTATTCGATCTCCTCCTCGGATAGGACATCCCAGCCTTTGCCTCTCGCAATTTGTTCGATCCACATCCAAAGGTCGAGGAAACGCCTGATTGCCTAAATAGACAAAGAACTAGTCTTGTTTTACACAACGACAATAAAAGATATCTTACCAATGGCCAATATCCTCACCGGGTTGTCGACGGCACGATTAGAGACAAGTTGGTAAACGCTGAGAGCTTCTGGGTGGCTGCGGTTGAGTGGCGAAACAGGCGAATGAGCTTAGCCATCTTCTTGAAACAGTGGAAATGGTTGAACGTCGCCATTTTCTTCAGTGCAACCATCAAGGTGGTAGAGAAGTGGTGATTGAAGCAGGAGATGCGCATGGGGAATAAAGCTCTAAAATAATTCAAAGATTAAACTATGTGTAAAAGATGTAAATCTAAAAACCTACTCGATGTTCATTAGGCCGGTGTTTGTAGCGTCGAGGTCCGAATCATCGTCATCGACCATCCAATCCACGCCTTGGCAGTCATCCATGGTTGCGGTAACTGTAATGATTACCAACATGGTTACTGTAATATTGTTGTAGTAGCTTTCGCACAAATATCTAGCGAGCCTACCTGTTATATTGTCTCCAAAGGCCGAGATCATGTTAGACCCATTGTCGCTCACCACTCGCCAAATGTCTCTGTCCAATTCGAGGCCGTGTTCATCCAGCAGCTTGATCACATCTGTGCGAACCCTGATAGCCGTGTGGGAACCTTCGATCTCGAGCAGTCCTAGGAAAATCCTTGTGAGCTTTCCGCCTTTGTCAATGAGATGAACTGAATATTTATTGAAAATAATTTCTTGGTAAATTTTAAAGTTCCTCACCCGTGACCCCCACATACGAATGACGCATTCCCGGGTCTATCCGAATATCCGTTGTGATTGTCGCCTTTAGATTGATTCGCGAAACTAATGCACCCTTCACCTTCTCCTTGACTTCGATGTATCATTTGTGGAGTTGTGCTCGCAGACCGTTGAAACTAGACGGGACCTTAAATTTTTATTTAATCTAACTTATTGAAATTGCGATCATATGGTTTGTCACCTTGTACTTCGGATCGAGTTCATTCAGCAAAGCCACAACCTCTGGCACCATAAAGAAGTGGACTGGAATCGATTGGTTGGAGAGGGCGGCAGCGAGTCGTTGGGTTATGGCTCGAGCCCTAATTAATTAATAAATTAAACTGTTTCGCTTCTGCAATAGCCGGTTGCTGTTGTCACTGTAGGTGAATTGCAACGGAGATTGAGTGTTGTCCGCTTCCAGCTTCCTCTTCTTTGCATTTGGCTTGGCCGCTATAAATGTAGGGATAAAGGGCTGAAAATTCGTTTAGGATAAAATTACCATTCATCTCTGCGATTTCCCGGTTTATGTCATCCGACTTGTCCTTGTGCAATGCCTATAATAAATTTTGCATTGGTTTTGTCAAATTAAATTGCTCTCCTACCTCGATATGCTTGAGAATGACGGAGGTTGAGGTTGAAATCGGGTGACGCTTGAAGACCTCGTCATCATCTTGTGGCCTATCTGGAAGAATTTTGGTGGAGAAATCACATTAAGAACAACGATCCTTTCAAGAACTGCTTCAAGATATTGCCAGACTGTACCCACTAAATATTCCTTTTCATATAGCTCGTTAATGATCATGTAAAGTGTCGTATTGGCGAAAATAAAGATATTCATATGCTCAAATCATGTTGCAAATATAAAAAATCGTGTTTTCAAGTTTAGTCGTATAACAAAAATTAAAAATAAAATTAGATCCAAATTGAAGATTTTTGAAAAAATACCAAAAATGAAATAAAGAATTTGCTGAAAAATCATCGGACACTCTCGCAAGGGCATCCCAAAATTATGCGTGCATTTTTTGAAAAATTGGTCGAAGACTTCCGCGGACCGGTGAAAACTCAAACATTTTTTTTTGAGCTTTCAGCAAACAATTTAATTAGGTATAACTGAAAAATAGCATAAAATAACCAAAAAATATTTAATTAACAAAGATAATACACCTGTTCGACTATTTATAAATAAAAGATTGGATAAAACTTAAAAGGAAATATAAAAGGCGGGAATTCAAATAAAGTTAAAAAATGCGCGCGTAATTTTAAGACACCCTGCATTAAACGGGCACTCTCTAATAAACAAGCACCAACAACCCTACCAACCCCCGGCAACCATCCCCCCCCAACCCCCACCCAGGAGGGTTGAAAATTAAATGGGCATGTCTGTTTAATAGATATTTCACGGTATAAATTCCTGCACAATTTTATTTTTATTGTTCTTCTAATTGCGGAAATACCAAAAGTCATTTGAGTAATTATAAATATATGTTTCATACAAATTTTTAGTGAACAAGAACACTGACTTGTGAAATACTTATTTTTTAAGCAATCTTATTATTAACAAAGGTTTCTTAAAGCGTGTGAATAGCACTTTTTCTAGAACAACAACTTATGCCGAGAAAAAAATGTAATCGTGTAACGTTGAATTTTGTGTGACTATTTTTCATGAAACAAACTCTAACCAGGCGGCAAATTCCTGCGTTTCCAATAAAAATTATAAAATATAATTAATGCAGAAACAATAATTAATACAAAAGAAATCATTTGTGCAAATATTACTGGCTAGACTTTGAACTACTGTTCGAATTTGGCTGTGTGACAATTTGTATGACCAGCATTGTAAAGTTAAAACAAAAATGTTGCCTATTTATGGACAACCACACATACATCTTTTTTTAACTGATTTGTGATTGGAAATTAATCAAGTCGAATTAAATCACCAGTCTTTAATGAAAAATTAGAGAAAGTGTTTTCAATTAGAAAACACTTTTTGCATCTTTAAAATTAGTGAAAAAGAACAAAAACTTTTCCAAAGGTGTGTATCAATCGATCTAAAATTTAGAAATTATTTGATTGAAACAAAAAATATTAAGTTTTCAAATTGACAAGTAAATTATTTCAAAAAACAGATCGACTTTTTAGATGTATTGGCTAAATACAGGGTTTGGCCCACATTTGTTTTGCATACAACTCAACGAACGATTTTTTGTTGGGGTTATGTTAAGAGTAAGGTCCAAACGGATCAACCTCAAGCTAATCTTAATGCCCTGCGTGAACTGATCGTAGAAGAAATGGTGCAGCTTCCGCTGGAAATGATCGACAGAGCCAGAGAAGATTTCGGCCGCCGACTCCAGCTATGCATTGAAAGAAATGGAAGGAGTGTGAAAACGAGATAGACTGCCATCTTTGTTGTTGTTACAAACATTTGTTGAATAAATTATTGAATTTTATCTCATTGTTAAAATAGCCATAAATTTGTAAAAAATCGAAGAAATGACCCGTTCTTTTTTTAAACAAAATCCCAGACTCTGAGCTATTAGAATCTACAGTCCTTTTGTATCGATGGATCCGCTGGGCTTGACGCAAGTGATTTGATCGTCTTCTGTCCCGTCTGTTGCTGTTGTGAGTGCATATGCTGAAATGTGAATAATTAATTTAAAATCAACTACAAAATGCAACCTTTGAATGACTTCAGGATGATCTCCTTTGAGAGTTCTTGCCACGCTCGATCTACCCAATCCAAAACGAGTTCCAGCACTGGGGCCTTTGGGTTGCCGCCTTTAGTGAATTGTTTCTGAGCGTCGTTTGTCATCCAGTTAGTGTAGTATGAGCGGATCTTCTCTTTGAGCGGCTTGTTCCACGAGACGTCTGGTACCTAGAAACCAAAAAACACATGTTGTTACAGCAGTTTTATTGAAAACTCACTTGGATGAACTTTGTGCACCCTCCAGGGATAAATGTCACTTCCACGCCGATTTCTTTCAGGACCGCCATTGTCGACGAGCTCTTGTGCGCTGCAAATGCATCCCAAACCAAGAGCCTTCTTCCAGAGAACACACCGCTAGCCTTGATCACTTGCTTCAGAAAGTCAGCAGTCGTTTCGTCATTAATCCACACGGACCCATTCCAGTTGATGATAAGTTTCTTCTCGAATTGCTTGATGATGTTCGGCACAAAACGCTTGCGGTTGACGAGGACATAAGGCAGGAGTTTTCTTCCATCTGAACTGGCAGTCAGGCACACGGTGATTTTTCATCTTTTCATGGCCGGTAGTAACGATCGTCACCTGAAATAGAAGATTACACAGTTCAACGTGAAAATGAGAAAAAAAGGAGAAGATACCTAAGCTCAGAGCAAAATAATGACAGCAAAGATCAAGAAATGCTCTTATTTTCAGCCTTAGGTTAAGCCTTATTCAGCCTTAACCCAAGACTAAAAATAAGGACAAAATGGAAGATACTTAAATCTGCAGCAAAAAGATGACAGTAAAAATCAAGAAGAGAGCCAAAATTTTTCCAAACAACCGACAAAAGCATTCAAGAACTAAGGTGAAAAAGTCAGACCCTAGGCAGCGGCAAACTTTTGGGGTGTACCGGGTTGGATTATCCTACGCCAAAATTTAACTCGTCAATCGATTGTTTTGCCAAAATACATTTCGCCAAACGATTAACTCGCCATTTTGTTCTCGCCAAACGATCACTTCTCAGTTGGGCGACCTTCAACGAAGATATAATACCTGAAACCGCTAAGATAAACTACTTATATGTAACAAATCAAAGAGAATTCACCAAGCTCTTTCTTGAAAAGACTGAAAGCTTCCCAAATTATACGACGGACTTTGCTAAACCAAGCATTTAATCTGGCATGGTACACCTCAATTTCACAAGTTGTTCGAACACTGCCTGAACAAAGTGACAGATAGTCATTTTTCTTATTGAGCAACTAACCAGGTATATCTAGACCGGAGTGCACCTCTAACGCCAAATCATTCGACCATCTTCATCATAGTCACCGATCCAAATCTAAATAACAATTCAAAATTTTCGAAAAATCTAATCTTCACCTTGATCATATTGCGTATGAAGTTGGTAATCCCAGGAAATGCTTCTTCGCCTTCTCTCGTTTGATTTACGTGATCATCATAGTTTTCCTCTTCTTCGTCACTGCTGTCTATAGCGATTAGAGTTCTAAAAATTAGAAATTAAGCGACGGACAATAGAGGTTGAAAATGAGTGCAAAATAAGAAAAAGTACAAAATGGGGAACTTGTTTACTTGGGGGGAGCCTTTCTTGGTCAACTGTGAATAGTGCCAAGGAGGGAACTTTTTGCCCAGCTCCAGCAACCAAAACGTAGTAGAAATATCGTAAAATAAGTGTTTACAAGGATTTTGAGTGCGAATAAAAATGTTGTTGTCGAGAAGCATCTTTTGTAGTCTGACACCGCTCTCATTCGCTCAGCCTACCTTGGGGGACCACGACAGTTGGTCAACCTTTGATAACCAAATTTTTTTTCAAAACATGTCTTTTTAGTGCGGAAATTGTTTGGAAAGAACTTTTTTATCGTTTTTAGCGCATAAAAATTACTTAGGAGACGTCTGAACACTATTCACAGTTGACCAAAAAAGGACCCCCAAGTAAACAAGTGCCCAAAATGGTGTATATTCATGTGGACGAAAATAAAATTGGGAGTTAACGGTTTGGTGACAAAGAACATGGTCAGTTGATTGATTGGCTCGAAGAAATTTGGCGAGTTAATCCTTTGGCGAAATAAAATTGGCGTATATTATCTATAAAACGGACATTCCCGTCATTTTTCAAACTCTGAAAAATCAGAAAATTGTCAATCAAAAATAGCCTCAACTCTGAAATTTTGTTAAAAAACGAGGGGGAGCGTGTTTATTTGAGAGTTTCAGTTTAATAGAGAATATATGGAATGTTAAATGCAGACTCGGCTGTAATTAAAATAGTATTTGTTAAAAAATCTGTAAAATCTGTCTTGCCGATCCAAAAACACACCTTTTTATTGGTGAATAAGCAAATTGACAGCATTTTTGTTATAATACTTTTGTTTATAATACTCTATCGGCTCCAGCTCCTTGATAATTGCTCAAAGTATAAATTAGTCTCTAGTTGTTTTTGTACAACCAGGCGTTGGCCAGAAATCAATGACCGAGCAACAAATTCAGGTCCATTGTAAACATTTTGATCAGCATAAATTTCTGTTTTGATATTTTTAGCAATAAGAAGAGGCATTTTGCAGCTCAAGCGTTTGCGGGCAAATGCTCGAAGGTTAGGATGAAACCTAAAGACTTTTATAAATTTGTTTGAAGGTTTTCTTAAAAACACTTACAATATGCCGCACGTTGGAATTAGAGCAATACTTACAGATAGAACTAAATAAAAAATCTGTGCTAAGATCCCGTAGTGTATGGTCTTAGCCACTAGCATCATAAGCAAGCTTAGTAGACTATTGCTGAAAATTACAAAAATTTTAAAGAAAGGAAATTTGCGTAGTTTGGTTCTTAATTTAGATTTTTTGTTCGAAATAATGTTATAAACAAATATAATATCGTTTTTCATATATTTTTACCACCCTATCCTTTGTGTTGTTTCAAGAAATATCAAAATTTTCGGAATTCAAAAACTATTTTTATTGACGGAAAGTAATGGGAACACATTTTGCTAATTATACAGGGTGTCCCAAGATTTTTGGCCAGTTTTAAACATCCATAACTTTTTAAAAGTCCACATTTTTGAATTCTGAAAACGCAGAAATACTCAGAATTTCAAACATATTTTTTAGGTGTATAATGTGAAAAACGCGATTTTTGCTTCCCCCCTGTGGTTTGGGTCTTGGCCAGTGGATGGCCTCTGGAGGGGCAAGGCTCAAACCACATGGGGGACCAAGCAAAAATCGTGTTTTTCAAATTATACACCAAAAAAAATTCTTTGCAATACCGAGTATTTTTGCGTTTTCAGAATTTAAAAATGTGGACTATAAAAAAAGTTATGGATGTTTAAAAGTGGCCAAAAAATATTTAAAACCAAACTATAAACCAAGGAATTTGATTAAACACCCTGTACATCAGCCGTTCTTTAAGTTTTTGTAAAAAACACATTTAGTATGTAAAATGTAAAAGAACACGCTGAAAACTGCTCACCAAAGAAAAAGAATAATAAAAATAGGGAAAAGCTGTGCAGAAGTACGAATATTTTCACAGTATTGGTATTTTTCATGAATGTAACACCTTCCTCCAGATAAAAGAGACGCTGTGTAGCGCCATCGGTTGTAGTAAAATAAAAAAGAAAGTATCTGAAACCAATTAATAGTAAATGATTAAAATTTGAATTAACCTACAGCGATCGAACAAAAGCTTGCAATGAAAATAAATATCGCGAAAAGCAAAAGTATGTTTAAAAAATTGTCATCCGGAAAAACGGCAACATCATTTACTAGCTTAGAGTTCAATATCTCATAATTAAAGTAAATTGAACAGATCTCTGCCGAAGAAAGCTAAAATTTTTAGTTTTTTTAGTTTGCTTTTGAGTATTAGACTACAGTCAACTCTCGCTATAACGGCACCCCAGTATAACGGCACCCCAGTATAACGGTTCTCTACTATAACGGCACTTTGAAGACGATTTGGTTGGTCAGCAAAGAAATAAGGCAATCCTTACTTCCACTATAACGACACTCCACTATAACGGCACTTCCACTACAACGGCACCTTGAGGACGATTTGTACAATAAAATTCACTCTCGATATAACGGCACTTCGACATCTTGGAGTAAATTTAAAAAAAAAGCGAAGTTCTGCCACGAAAATTTCGCTATACACTCTATTTCTCTGTGTACGAAAATTATCTTATTATTATTTTCCTAATTATTTTTTACTAATTATTTTTCCCGATTTCATTTAAGCTCGTTCTTTTGCGCGTACTTTTCGTCTCTTACGTTATTTTGTTTTAGTTTACGATGGCTACTCATAAGAAACGCTCTGCTGTCAAGCTGGAAGTGAAGAAAGCAATAATTGAAGCAGCTGCAAAGAACACAAATCAGACGAAGCTGGCCGAACAATTCAACATTCCAATTCAACATTTCCAATCAAAGACCAGGCAGCGATTCTAAAGTCAATTGAAGATGGTGGCAGTGCGAAAAGGGCTCGACTCACACAGGGAATGAACCACTCGTGTTCTGGATCTTCCGATTAGCGGTGAACTTGTGAATGTAGGCTTTTACTTCCCTTTTGTTTTCGCTTCGGATTTTTTTTTATTTTTAGGAAAAGACAAGGGAAATCGCCAAAATCAACATCGTCAAATTTGAAGCAAGCGAGGGATGGCTGACAAAGTTCAAGAATCGCCATGGAATCCTCTTCAAGACGAGCCAAGGCGAAGCTGGTGCAATCGATGTGGGATCACTTCGAACATGGCAAGAGCAAGAACTTCGTGTGGAATTGAGCAAGTTCAAGCCGGACAACATCTTCAATGTGGACGAAATGGGTCTTTTCTGGCAAGTGCTTCCAAACAAAACCTTGGCTTTTAGAGGTTTGTCTTAAGCAGTAGGATTTTTGCAGTAGGATTTTAATTGTATTTAAGGCGAGAAGTGCACAAACGGCAAGAAGAACAAGGATCGAATCACTGTTCTCGTCTGGGACCGAGAAGCTTCCACTGCTGGTGATCGGCAAATCGAAGAAACCTTGTTGCTTCAAGAATGCAATTGTTCCGTTGGATTACATAGCCAACAAGAAAGCGTGGATGACGGGTATATTTTTGGGAACTTTTCAGTGGTTTCACGTGTTTAGGTTTAGGTGCTGCTTTTGAGGAATGGTTGAAGAAGTGGGACAAGAAACTGAAAAATGATGAAAGGAAGGTGCTCCTCTACATCGACAACTGCTCTGCCCATCTGCCGAATGTTACTTTTGAATGCATTACGATGAAATTCTTTCCACCAAATACCACTGCAATGTCTCAGGTTTGTAGTTTACGAGACTAACCATAACAAACGAAACTAACCATAACAACTGACGAGATAACTGCAAAATAAGGTGTTGTTTCCTTTTCATATTTCCTAGCTCTTATTGTTGCTATTATACGCTCAGCCGTAAAAGGAAAGATAATGAATAAAAAGAAGGTTAAAAAAGTTCTGTTAACGCGGTAGTAAAAGCCGTATTTGTCAATTCCAGTAAAAAAATATGCAAAAATTTGCGGCAACCTCGTCAAAGAAATTATAATTGATGTAGCGGACAAAAATATCTAAAATTCCACAACTCTCATTTTTTACACCAAAAGCAAACATACCATTAAAACTTTCAAATTATTATGAATAACCGTACATCGAAAAATACAAAATATAAAAAAGCAGTTGATAAAGGAGGACAACAGGTCAAAGCCTAATTCTACTGAAATAATCACAGTCAATAGGTTAGTTTCCATTTGGTTTTTAATACCTTTAGCTTCAACCTAGAAATATAAAAGTTTTAAATGAGTAAAATGTATTACTCCTATTCAAAAGTGGTGGCTATTGACATGCATAGCAGCTTTTTGCTTTTAATTAGCACCTGCTTGACTTGTAAAAACCATTCTCTTCTGAGATAGCAAGTCTGAATTCGAATGCCAGACATTATAACTTTTTGTCTTCATTTTTTAAGAAAATAATCGCTCTCTTTTGCATGGTTGTATTACATCACAATTTACTATTTTGCACTTTTTTTTAAAAATATGTTACAGTTTTTAATTTTTGAGTCATTTAAACCTTATCAAAATCGAAATAGTCTTAAAATGCCCTCTGACAACGAAGATTAGCTGTCATTTTTTGTCATTTTCTAATTTTTAAAATTATTTTTTCTAAAAATGAAAAAAACTTGAAAATTTTGATGAATGAGTCTAAAAATTAGAATTTTTCCTTTTTTCTACAATTTTGACAAATTTTTATAAATTTCTGAGGGGTTGGTGAGAGGCGATATATTTTATTTCATATGTAAAAATAGAATGTGTTAGGTCGATTTTAACAAAGTCTGTTATTTGGTCTTGGCTTTTATCAATTATCATGTCAAAGTATGGCTATATAGTAGAAACCTATATTTAACGACATCTCAAAACGATAGTTCCCGCCTAGTTATGACACTTTTTTAATTCCATTTTGAAAAACACAAAACCGTCAACCTATTTTCAAAAAATAGGCTAATTTTTTAAGGTTTTCTGTTTTAAGAGCGATTTTTTTCTGATTTTTGGACCTGGACCCGTACCAAGAGTCCGATAGCATTTTAGGTATGGCAGATTATTGCAAATATACTAGGGTTGCGAATTGCCAATATTAGCGCCAAGATTGACTCGAAAATTGGGCCAATCGTGGCCAAGATTGGCAATCTTGGCAATTTCAGTCAAGAAATAGCCAAGATTGAAAACTTGATTTTTGAATTCTGGACCAGACAATTTACCGTTTTTATCTTACTATTTGACTTTATCATCGATTATTTTGTCTTTATCGCGTTTATCTTAAGCTTAATAAGCGTTTATCTTAACTTTAAACTGTAACGACGTTTAACCTGGAGGTTTTTGACGGTAAACCGTGAATTCATAGACGGTGAATTCATCGACAGGTGAATTCATAGACGGTGAATTCATCGACAGGTGAATTCATTGACGGTGAATTCATCGACAGGTGAACTCATCAACAGGTGAATTCATCGACATTTTGGCGTTTTGTTCTTTTCTCGAATTGCCTTCTTTCGAGTTGTTCGTAATGTTCTTTTGAGATTCGTCTTTTGAGGTTCTGACTATTTATTGTTTCCGAAAATTCAGTGGTTGACGCTCTCATTCTTTTATTATTTAATTATCAATTTTTTTATTTAGTCTTTCTCCTCGTCAGGACGTCTCAAGTAGTGTGGTAAAAAAACAAGCTGCTCAACCTGCAAGGTGGTCGTTTTTCATTGCTCTTTCGCTTTCACTAAGTATCAGTGATTCAGCTCAAATACTCATGAAAGATGACCTGCGAGGTGGAAGTATTCAAGGATGACCTGCGAGGTGGAAGTATTCGAGGATGACTCAAGGATTACCTGCATGGTGGAAGTATTTGTCGTGACGGAGTATATAATATACATTTTGTGATTCAGTGGTGTATTAACATCTTTCAGTGTTTCAGCTCAAATACTCAAAAGGGTGACCTGAATGGTGGTATTTTCTACCCCATTTTATATCTGTTAACTTTGCAGACCCATTATTTGGTTCTAGCGATACTACGCCCTATGAATCTGATGTCCCTATTATTGGCCATTAGACTTTAAATCATGAAGCTCTTTAAGTATACTTGACTTAGTCCAGAAGTGTGTATTAATCTATATACCTAATAATTATGTAGAGCGTTTTTGTACAAGTGATTTACTCACTATAGCTAAATATTTGTTTTTATGTCACGGCCTGGTTTACCTACCTCCGAATGGGGCGCAGGATGCTTGATGGGTCATAGATGCGCGCACAAATGCGCCAAATGGCCACTCTTCAGAAGGTAGGTTAAATCAAATGGTCCGTAGGTCACACCTTTTTACAGCCACTGGGAGTGGTCCAAATCTTTTCCTGAGATCACTTTCTAAGGTAAATTAGTGTGCCTGAACACGAATCCGGTGTCAGAATTTGGGGTTGACAAAGAAATTTTCGAGTTTTTCCCAAATTTCGGTTTTTTCGGACTTTTTTGACTTTGAAGGGGTATAACAGGGTCAAAAAGTGGTCCAAATATTTTGTTGCAGGTTTTTTTAGTTCCGCCTCGATGTCAGCTTTCGTTTAAAAAAAGAACGTCGAATATGATGCATTTTTCCTACTTTGAAGTTTGGTGTCGGATCTAAAAAAACGTATGGTCTTATGTTTGTTGTTGACGAAATGCCACAAATTTGAAATTTAAATTTTTTGTCGTTTCAAGACAAGTCTGCTCATGGATACGATATAGGCGCCGATAGGCGCCTGCTTTCCCTTGTCAGTAAATTTTTGAGTCTTTTGCAGTTATTATAGCTTTATTTTGTTTGTTAAAGTGTGCTAAGTGTTCAAAGTGCGGTAAATTGGTTGTCCGATAAACTCTTAGACAAGACGGAAAGAACATTCAACAGAGCCTACACCACCTCCAATGACCAAAGCTGAGTGGAAACTCCACGTAAAAGAAATCTTGATGCAAATCATAAACATGGAAATTTGAATCGGAATCTGTGAACAATTTCTGTTTATTGACACTTTTTAGGTAACTGTCGTTTTTTTACAAATAAAAGCTCAGCTTTTCTTAAAATTGATCGCAATTTTAACAAAAACAGATAAAAAATACGGCACCACCTCAAAAAATCTGCGCATCGGCACCAGCAACGGCACCGAACCTTTTTTAACACCGCACCGGCACCGCACCGGTGCCAAGTCGAAATTCGGCACCGGTGCTTTTACAACACTGCTTCCGTCCTCGTCAAAATTTCAGTGACTCGAGTCAGGATTAATTTTAATTTTGAGGACTTGTGTAACACTGGATCGCCTCCTAAAATATTCAGGACTACCGAAACAACCGCACGGAATTGGAATCAGTTGAACCGACAGAGGAGACCAAGCCAATGAACAAGTGTATCAAGTTTTGGAAATTGGTCAGGTTGGTTAACATTTTAAAAACCTTTTCTTCAATAACACGTAAAAGTGTATTTTGTTTAAATTTTAAAATTAAATTTTGAGACTTTGTTTTAGATGTCTTAAGCTCGATCCCCAGTAGAGATGCCTTTATTTTGACATCCGCATCTGTGATTCAATCTCTTTGTTGTTGACAAGCATATTTATAGAGTAGTTTTGTTGCATTTCGAAAACAAAATGTTATGGCTACCAGACATTGTCTGATACAAAGTTTTTGTCGCGCGATATGGTGTAGTGGCTTTATCTTTGAAAAAACTTTGAAAAACTTTTTATATGTAGGATTCATTTCTGCAACTGATTAAAATACAATAGCGGAAAAAACATGCCCCAAGCATAAATTTTTTACAGTTTGTGCCATAATTTTTTTGCAGTTATCATTCTGGAAACTACAAACACTGAAAAGATAGCTGACTTCCTCAGCTTCATTTTGAGCACAAAACTTTTTGAATGTGACAACAAAAATTTGTCACACCACGCAATTCTTTCTGTTCATTCCTTTTTTGAGGCGGAAAAAAAACATGCCCCAAGAATGCCCAGCCTTGATTTGCGGAACAAGTTCTTTGTCAACCATAATGCCTAAGCAAAGAAAAAGTCATATGAAGCCAAAAAATTGAGCATAACCGGGGCGAAACAAATTGACAAATTTTTGTTGTCACATTCAAAAAGTTTTGTGCTCAAAATGAAGCTGAGGAAGTCAGCTATCTTTTCAGTGTTTGTAGTTTCCAGAATGATAACTGCAAAAAAAATTATGGCACAAACTGTAAAAAGTTTATGCTTGGGGCATGTTTTTTCCCCACTGCTGTAAGATGAGAAAAAAGATTTTGAAAAATTAAAATTAAAGAAGTACCCCTACTTGCGACAACTACAACAAAGCCTAAATCACATCCACTGCGCCACACGTTCACTAATGAAGTTAATGCAAAACTTTGCCATACACTACACTAAAAATATCTCATATTTCAAACTTAATTTTCTAATCGTAGACGCGTCGGCAGGGAAATCGGCAAATGAGGCAGTAACAAGCATGCCATGAGCTTTCGATTGGTGAATAAAGTTTGTCTAAGTGCCACCTTAACACGGGAATTACGGATTGTAACTTCGGTTTACATAAGCTCAACTTTTCATGCTGAACACGATGGTGAAGTCAGTTTTTTCATTTTCCGCATAACCTATATCTCAAAAATCCATTTTGAAATTTCCACTAAAACGCAATTTTTAGGAAGAGTGTTGAACTGGATTTCAGTGGTGCGCGCATAAAGCACTACATTTCCCCATCGAACAACCACTCAAAATGTAGCCCGTAGTTAGGGCTATCTGATGAGTCTAAACATTACAGTTTATTACAAGAAATTATGTGGAAAATTTTTATTTTTCTACCCACACACAGTTTTCAGATACCTGAGTCAGCGCACATAATTGGAAATAACTTCGTTCAGAAATTTGATCTAGCCCAGTGGTTTACGGCATCGTATAGCCCAGTTACAGGGCTACACACACTCAGCGACGAAGAATACGGAAGGGAAGACCTCTCTGATAACTACGACGACGATGACGACAGTGCTCCAATTCTCAATGTGCAAGAAGCGTGCCTCCAAAATGCATACGAAGCCGTTCCTTCTAAATCCCTACTAAATCGTTCTAAAGAAAGCTCACCTGCTTGGAACCGTGCGATCGAACAGGATTTGAATTCCAAAAGAATTCGTTGGTGAAGAATCGCAAGTATGTTTGCATTTTTTGCGATAATAAATTATCCTCTTTCCTTGTTATAGATAGGGCAAACGAAGTACATCTTCCGTGGACCAGAGACATTGATGAAGCTGCAAGTGCGCAAAAATAAGAACGTTCTTCTCTATTCGACGTTTCACCATATGCGTCTTACAACAAGAACGCTGCAAAACCAGTCATGATCGCTGACTACAACAAGACAAAATGCGGCGTCGACCAGTTTGATGAGATGATCAAACACTTTGCCTTCTCACCAGCAAAAATGGCCTCTAAAGGTATGTTGTGTATCATGCCATAGAATATCGTATATTCAAATCTTTTGTTTAGTTGTTCTTTTGGCTGGTCAGTGTGGCCGGTCAAACTCCGACGAGCGTTGTGAAATGTCCGATTTGCAAAGTCACCAAAAGAAGTCATACAATGGAAAAATGCGAGGTATTTTGATTGATTTAGCATATGTATTCAAATTTAGAAGGTAACTCTTTTTTCAGACTTGCCAGCGAAACATTTGCACGGATGACATTGTGAAGAAAACAGTCTGCAAAGAATGCGAGCAAATAAAGTCCCTTCCCCCGAAAAAAAAAAGCTCCGGAAGAAGGCGTTCGCACCAGACGACAAAGAGAAGAAGAAAAAATCACTGGAAGATGTGAGCTGTGCCCTCACAGATTGGGTGGAAAGAAGACGGCTCACTACAAATGCCGTACGTGCACGAAAATCGTTTGTCTTCAGCATCGCGCCGAATACGATCAGTCTCTCTGCATGAACTGTAGCGATTAAATATTATTTGCATTTTATTGATAAAATAAGTGGAACTCAGATTGAGTTGCAAAATGGCTGAAATCAGGTACCTGAAAGACCGGGTTTTTCGGAAATATCGGGCAATATTTTTTGATTTCTGTTACGAATATAGGGCATGTTTATACTCGTTGTGTAGCCCTGTAACTGGGCTACACGATGCCGTAAACCACTGGGCTAGATCAAATTTCTGAACGAAGTTATTTCCAATTATGTGCGCTGACTCAGGTATCTGAAAAACTGTGTGTGGGTAGAAAAATAAAAATTTTCCACATAATTTCTTGTAATAAACTGTAATGTTTAGACTCATCAGATAGCCCTAACTACGGGCTACATTTTGAGTGGTTGTTCGATGGGGAAATGTAGTGCTTTATGCGCGCACCACTGAAATCCAGTTCAACACTTTTTCCTAAAAATTGCGTTTTAGTGGAAATTTCAAAATGGATTTTTGAGATATAGGTTATGCGGAAAATGAAAAAAACTGACTTCACCATCGTGTTCAGCATGAAAAGTTGAGCTTATGTAAACCGAAGTTACAATCCGTAATTCCCGTGTTAAGTATGTGCACTACCCGTGTTAGACATTCAGCTACAAGAAAAATCAAAGCCGAATTTCGTAAAGTTAAAGTTTAAAAAACTGGAGACCAATCGAAGCCAACAACTATTTTTTAAACCATTTTTCCAGTAAAAATAAGGTTTTTTTGCGTTTTCCATCCAATTTTTCGTTTTCTATTTAACAGTGTGGAGACTTTTTATTATTTTTTCTTTTATCAGCTACGTTGTCAGGTTTACCTTTTTAAAAGACCATTGCCGTCTACGAAAAAGAGTTTCCCCCGCCAATTCAAAAAAAAATCCTAGTCATTAAACTTCTGTACGGATTTTTTAACTTGGTTTTTAACAAAACTTTACCTAAAATTAAATTCTAGGCCTTGTTTTCTCAGAAACCAAGCTGCAAAATCCGTACAGAAGTTCAATGATTAGGTAAAACATTTTGAGTTGGCGGGTGAAAATTTAGAAATCGTGACCATGGTCCTTTAAAAAATAAAAAAATGAAAAATTTGAGTTAATATAATACGAGCGTGGCTGCGCCCGTTGGGCGCTAAAGTAGGAACAGAAAAGGGTGATTTACAAAGATTTTAACAATTTTATTGTTCTTTAATGAATCTTCACTTCCTGAAACAGCTGAACCAAGTGAAATATGTAAGAATAAGAATCAAAAGGTACTTGGGAGGGCTCTTTGATTCAAAAAGAATCAAAAGGTACTTGGGAGGGCTCTTTGATTCAAAAAGAATCAAAAGGTACTTGAGAGGGCTCTTTGATTCAAAAGAATCAAAAGGTACTTGAGGGCTCTTTGATTCAAAAAGAATCAAAAGGTACTTGGGAGGGCTCTTTGATTCAAAAATCAAATGCCCATCCAAGTACCCTTCTTGATTCAAAAGAATCAAAAGGTACTTGGGAGGGCTCTTTGATTCAAAAAAAATCAAATGCCCATCCAAGTACCCTTCTTGATTCAAAAAGAATCAAAGGGTACTTGGGAGGGCTCTTTGATTCAAAAAGAATCAAAAGGGTACATGGGACGGCTCTTTGATTCAAAAAGAATCAAAAGGTACTTGGGAGGGCTCTTTGATTCAAAAAAAATCAAATGCCCATCCAAGTACCCTTCTTGATTCAAAAAGAATCAAAGGGTACTTGGGAGGGCTCTTTGATTCAAAAAGAATCAAAAGGGTACTTGTGAGGGCTCTTTGATTCAAAAAGAATCAAAAGGGTATTTGTGAGGGCTCTTTGATTCAAAAAGAATCAAAAGGTACTTGGGAGGGCTCTTTGATTCAAAAAGAATCAAAAGGTACTTGGGAGGGCTCTTTGATTCAAAAGAATCAGGTACTTGGGAGGGCTTTTGATTCAAAAATCAATGTTCTCCAAGTACCCTTCTTGATTCAAAAAGAATCGAAAAGGGTACTTGAGAGAGCTAGCCAACTGCTCACCACCCAAGAAATTGTGAGACTGAAGTATTTATGAAATAAATCTCTAAATATAGAAAAACAAAACCATTTGATCTCAAGACAAATAAAGCTTCAAACACTTAGAAGCTAAGAAAAAATTTTCAAATTTAAATCTAGTTTGAATTTTTGGCGTTGTGCCAGTAATCAATTGTCAATTACATTCTCTCTTTATGTGTAGGATTAATAATATAAACAAATGTGTGAAAATCGCCAAAAACATGAATATTTTAGTAACTTCTTGACTCCATTTGGCTATTTTTTATTATTTTTAATGATGGAATGTTTTTTTTCGTTTTTTAAACTTATCTAGTGTAAAATATTACTGTATTTTCTCTAATAGGTCGACAGTCTCCAATGGCCCAACAGTCTTAAAATTTGCTCGACACCTCAGAGAGTGATTTTTAAAATAATCTGACAGTCTCTAATAACTGGACACCCCAAATAATTATTTGATCTTCAATATATCAATTTATTTTAACCACTCGCTGTGACGAGTAAAACTCGTCTATAACTCGCTGCTACAGATACCAAACTCTATCTAATTAAGCAAGGAGGTGGTTGCAAAGTCGTTCGAGGGTAGCTTTATTAAATTTTTCAAGACTGTTGTTTTTATTGCAGCGGAAATACTATGTGTCGCGATAGAAGCAAAGACAATCTAATCCACTGCTTCAACGAACGCGGACAAGTGCCAGAGGGACGACTGATGCTTCGAGAAGCGAGAGCTATTGAAAATTTGCGGAAGAGGCCGATACCTGAGTCTGGCGAGAATTCAAAAAGTGACTGCTTTTTCTCAGGAATTCAAATATTTTTTGAAATTTAGTTCCAACGAGATGGTATTTCGACTGCTGATAACATCGTGGAGCTGAGCATCGTGGATACACAATGGTGCGTAAAACGTGTAAAATTATATAAAAATGTTAAGAAAACTTTTGTCAAGAATAATGACAGAACATCTGAATGCAAAAATCGGCATCTACGTGTTGATGTTCATAACAAAATGTTCTAAACATTTTTATATAATTTTGCAAGTTTTATATACCATTATGTAGCCACGATGATGGGCTTTATTTTGCACTATCATAAACATCAAAATACCATCTCGTTAGAACTAAAAGTCAAAAAATATTCACATTCCTGAGAAAAAGCAGCCACTTTACTAATTTCCGCCACACTCAGGTATCGGCCTCTTTTGCATATTCTGAAAAAAAGTGACGGGCTTTTCAAAGTATTAACTACTATAAGTATAATATGCGCAAAAATACTTCAAATACTCAAAAAATATATAAAACAAGGGCGATTCAAAAGTAAACTGAAAACCGCGTATCATGGTTTTTCGACAACTTTGGTTGGCCAGCTGTTCCCAATTTTGCAACAAACCTGTAAATAGCGGCAGCACTTTGTTATATAACTTTGGGGTGATCTACAAGAATCTTCAAAAAAATATCTCAACGAGATCTTTGAAAAATAACACTTCTGAAGGTTTCCTGATAAGTGAAAATATAGCGATCTACAGGTTCGTATTAAATGTTTTAAGCACATTAATTGAACTATAAAAACTCTGAAAATTTTAACATAAGAGCTTTGTTCAATAAATATGAACTAAAATTTTTTATTGAATAAATTTCCATCTAATACTAAAAATTAAGCGGTTTTAATTTTATGCTAGAGTCACAAGCAACCAAGAATATTATCCTATTTAAAGCAAGTACTATCAAGACGACTGCACACAATACCAAAAATATTCCAACTAAGATTACATCTAAACTATAATATGCCATAAAGCCAAGTTCGTCAAACGGCAAATTCAATTCATTGAGGTTGGGAAACTCAGCAGCAAATTCCACCCATTTCACAAACTTTTCTTCTGGTGTAAAAGGACTTGTTTTTAGCTTTTCTGCAATAATTTGGCGTTTTCTCTGTACTTAGGCTGGTTTAACACTTTGTCTAGCGCTTCTATCAAAACTCGGGGGTCATGTGTTGTCTCTATGGGCACATACTCTCCAATCCCTTTGTTGACAACTATAGCGGCATTGTAGTGTTGATCACCAAATAAAGGCATTCCAATCATCGGTACAGCTGCTAAAGCTGCCTCATTTATGCTGTTTAGTCCACAATGGGTCATGAAGGCTTTCACGTTGGGATGTTCTAAATAGCACTCAGTTATAAGGAGCTTTAAAAAGCTAAACTTTGCACTAAAAATTTACCTAATACAGTCTTTTGGTCAAGCCAGTTGACCACATGAACATTTGGCACAGAAGCAAACATGGCAGATTCATTGTCTCCTGGCTTTAGCTTCCAGATAAAATCATAGGTAGGAAAATGAGAGAAAGTGGTCAGATACGACTTTTTCATTTGCTCACTCATTTTGCTGGTGTTGGTTATTGAGCCAAAGGATAGCAAGACTACTCCACTGGCCGAGTTGTCTAGTATAGACTTTACTTCCTAAAAATTTTATATGATAACAGTTTTTAGTTGAAAACTGTAGGTTTAATTTAATTACATGACTTATTGGAGTGGCCTTGGATTTCACAATTCCACCAATATATTTCACTTTATTGGATATAGGATGTGGAAGTTCGAAGAATTCATTGCTGTTGAAAAAAACAAGCGAAATATTTTTGGTAATTTCTTTCAGCGAAAGAAAGTCAGCTCGAACGCTTTACTAATAATAGGTTGCTAAAAATTAAATAGACTTTTAAACAGATCCAAAGAGAAACAAACCATTAGTTTTCGACCATAGTCTCTTAAATTTAGAAAATCGTGAGTATCAATAAAGAAGCTCATGGCTCTTTCCCAAAAGTTCATGTTAGGACCATTAACGTTTGGCCAGATCATATCTAAATTTATTGATTTTTATAAAAAGTAACTTGAAATCTTTTACTTGGTACATAACTGCTGAAACTAGGTATTCCGAAAGTTGCGCTTGCAGTAGAAAATAAGTGAATAGCTGAAGCTCCTAGACTTGTTTTAACCCCAATGTGGTGAAAAATCGCCGTTGAACATGGTCCATATAGTTCCGTTATTCCAACGTCGTAATTTTCTGCTTTTAGTTGCGTCATTAGAGCTTTTTATTGACCAGGTCTGAATTTCAGAATTATTAAACAAAATACAAAATGTGGATCACCTTCACAATAACCAGCTTGAAGTTCGAAAAAATCGGAAAAACCGCGTAAAGAGTTCTGAACTCCAACAAATGGGTCGGTAAGGTCTAGCAACTGATTCACAATATTATATCTGCTTTCTGGACGGTCTACTCTTATTACTTTCTTGGCCTTGCTTGTTCCTGAGTAGTTTGCATATTTAGGGTCCACGTTAAGCATTAGCATATGCTACAAAATAAGTTTATTATAAAACAAAGCAAATATTGTAAAAATCGACCCTAGAAGTGAATACCCCCATCAATTTTTTTAAAACACCAGTAAAAAGTGCCCAAATATATGTCCCAGACCGTAAGGCATCCTTTTGTTCCAACATACGCTGGCCTACCCTGAGCATAAGCCTAAAAGCAAGAGTGTTTACAGCGACTTTTATAAGAAAAGATTGGTGTGGGATGAGTGGGGTGGATTAATTACTCGCTATTAGCGCCTAAAATCTTACCACTTCATGCCCTGCCTCCACTAGCACATCAGCTAAACGACCAAGAAATTGTATGTGGCTATAAGACATAGCTGGATTATCAAATAGCACTTTCAACTTCTTTTTAGGCTCACTTTCTTCTATGCAGAGCGAGCTATTTACAAGACATAGACTAATTATAGTTAATACGAACGTAAGGATTTTTGACATCGTAAAAAATATATAAATTTTAGCAAGTTAGAGAACTTGATTGAAAAAAATAAAAACTTTTAAAGCACTTTCACAAATATTTTGAAGTTGTAGAGAGCTGTAAATCAATTTTTGAAGCTGTAAATCAATTTTTTGGCGTAAATAACTTGTTCAAGAAGACTCCTGTAAGTGGTGATAACGCACATTACTTAAATATATTGAGTGATCTCGAACAAACTACAAACAGCCTTTAGTTCCTTGTCGAATTCTTTGTTTTTTTGTAGTGTTGATTCCCAACCTTTTTCGTATGTATGTCTCAATGTTAGATACAACGAATAAACTCTAATCAATCATGACTAGAAATCTTTAAATGGACAAAGAGAAATACTATAATAAGAAGAAGTAAGAAAAAAAATTTAAGTTAAAAATATTCACCCTCAGATACTTATCCACTAAAACATCCATCTTAAGTTTTTGCGCACAATACACCAGTCAGTGCCCTCATGACAGCACCAAAGTTTCACTTATGTCGGGTATAAAAAGTGATGTTTAATATGTGAGATCCAGTAGAATGGCTCTTTTCAATGCTCCAACGTCGTGCTAATCAATAAAAGGAAGCCGAATTTGTAAAATTCGAAAAATTCCCTTTCACAAGCTTACCTTGAAATACACCAGTCACTGTCCTAATCCGTGGCCAAGGTACTACTACATCAAGTATTAAATGGGCATACTCGCGCCCGATGGAATAATTCTTGCATTTCAAATGCGCGGGTACCAGGCATGCCAGAGATTTGAAATTCAAAATCGAATTTCGACTACCATTGTAATGTTATATTGATTTTGTAGGTAGCGACACCAAGGGCTTTACACACAATACCATCTGCTCAACTGATTTTTCAAGATGAAGAGGCATCAACACAGCAAACTGCAGCAGAAGAGGATGAGGAGGAAATCGTGTCTTGAAGAATTGGGAATCCTTATAAGTTCAGTCACTAGTGATAGGCATACACAAGTTACTGTAAGTTACCATAATTACTGTAAGAAAATGGCATAGATTTTACCCTTTTACATAAGAACAGGAAAGCAGAAGTAAGAGGAGACGAGGTTATCAAACACATAAGAGATGTGTTCTCAAAAGCAAAGGGTGGTGCGGTGCAAAAAAGTGTAAAGAGCGCCGGCGATTTTGAATGGAAATGCTGAATCGTCGACAGAGCTATCAAACGGAGGGCCTCGCATGAATCTCACATACTTACGCTAGAAGAACTTTGAAATAAGTGAAAACATTGAGGAGGCTGATTTTTTGGATGAGGAGCCTGATTTTGAAGACACTTTCATGCAATTTGATGATGATGACACTGTTTATTGAAAAGGCTGTTGAAATTTAAAAAGTGAAATCTAAAGAGGAAACTGCAATGACTTGAAAGAGTGTGATTGTGACTTTTCCGTGTCATTGTAGATGGGCATAACGAAGATAAAGAGTAACAAGGAAAATTGGGAAATTTATTGATGCAAAAATATAATACATACAAAGACTAGACTAAAATCACCATATTCAGCGGATAGAATTTGTCTTCACTCAATTGATTGTTCTTTTGTCATCCATAGCAGATACCTGAACTGCACGAGAAAAGAAAAGATAAAAGGCGGCTAAAAGTATAAAACTTATCTAATGCCCAAGCGTCATCTGTTAAATCATCTGGGCAGAGTCTAAAAATGCGTAAAAATTATTATCGTCCACACAGCAGCAATAAAACAAAAAATACCAGTAGCTTTCGACTTCAACAATTCTAGCAAAGCAGTCAATGTGGTTAGATTTGCTAGAGCAACTAGGAAAAAACGCCAGCAAAAAATAAAACAAACCATTCAAAATGATTTCAAATTCGATTTTGATTTCAAATCTCTGGCGTGCCTGGTACCCACTCATTTGAAATGCAAGAATTATTCCATCGGGTGCGAGCATGCCCCTTTAAATGACCATAGACGTCACCGACAATAAGAATTTCACACGTTTGAATGCGCGCGGGACACTATTTTCACTCCGAAGATGTTCAACGTTATTTTTCAGTAAACTAATAATGAAATCATCAAAAACGTAGAGCCGGCACTAGGAATTGGGAGTACCGTAAAACGCCTACGCAAAAACGCCTACAGTAAAAGGCCTACAGCAAAAACGCCTACGCAAAAACGCCTACAGTAAAAAGGCCTACACAAAAATGCCTACGCAAAAAGGCCTACGCTAAAAGGCCTACAGTAAAAAGGCCTACAACTGTTTCTAAACCTAATTTCCATATTCTTTTCGGCGTTGGCACTCATTTGGGCACCTCATTTGGGCACCAATTTCAAAATGTCTAATTTCCTAACTCGAAACTGCGGTTTTTCCAATTTTATTAGTGTAATCGTCCCCGGACACGTCAACTCGGCGGTCAATTGTCCCTCCTCAAATTGACCCTCGGTTAATCGCGTAAATGAGAGGATTTTTTTCATTCAAAAGAAATTTTATTCCGATCTGATTGGAACGTCACAGTGTTTCAATGGAGGTGGTAAATTCCTTACGGTAAATTCACCGTCCAGTAATTTCCCCTGTGGTAAATTAGCCTTTCCAAAATTGTGAGGTTACATGTTTAAAGTGACAGCAGACATAGTGACAGCAGACATTATTTTTTCTCAAATAACAGTAATACATTAGTATTAAAAACGTGCTTTTACAACACTGCTTCCGTCCTCGTCAAAATTTCAGTGACTCGAGTCAGGATTAATTTTAATTTTGAGGACTTGTGTAACACTGGATCGCCTCCTAAAATATTCAGGACTACCGAAACAACCGCACGGAATTGGAATCAGTTGAACCGACAGAGGAGACCAAGCCAATGAACAAGTGTATCAAGTTTTGGAAATTGGTCAGGTTGGTTAACATTTTAAAAACCTTTTCTTCAATAACACGTAAAAGTGTATTTTGTTTAAATTTTAAAATTAAATTTTGAGACTTTGTTTTAGATGTCTTAAGCTCGATCCCCAGTAGAGATGCCTTTATTTTGACATCCGCATCTGTGATTCAATCTCTTTGTTGTTGACAAGCATATTTATAGAGTAGTTTTGTTGCATTTCGAAAACAAAATGTTATGGCTACCAGACATTGTCTGATACAAAGTTTTTGTCGCGCGATATGGTGTAGTGGCTTTATCTTTGAAAAAACTTTGAAAAACTTTTATATGTAGGATTCATTTCTGCAACTGATTAAAATACAATAGCGGAAAACATGCCCAAAGCATAAATTTTTACAGTTTGCCATAATTTTCATTATTTCTGGAAACTACAAACACTGAAAAGATAGCTGACTTCCTCAGCTTCATTTTGAGCACAAAACTTTTTGAATGTGACAACAAAAATTTGTCACACCACGCAATTCTTTCTGTTCATTCCTTTTTTGAGGCGGAAAAAAACATGCCCCAAGAATGCCCAGCCTTGATTTGCAGGAACAAGTTCTTTGTCAACCATAATGCCTAAGCAAAGAAAAAGTCATATGAAGCCAAAAAATTGAGCATAACCGGGGCGAAACAAATTGACAAATTTTTGTTGTCACATTCAAAAAGTTTTGTGCTCAAAATGAAGCTGAGGAAGTCAGCTATCTTTTCAGTGTTTGTAGTTTCCAGAATGATAACTGCAAAAAAAATTATGGCACAAACTGTAAAAAGTTTATGCTTGGGGCATGTTTTTTCCCCACTGCTGTAAGATGAGAAAAAAGATTTTGAAAAATTAAAATTAAAGAAGTACCCCTACTTGCGACAACTACAACAAAGCCTAAATCACATCCACTGCGCCACACGTTCACTAATGAAGTTAATGCAAAACTTTGCCATACACTACACTAAAAATATCTCATATTTCAAACTTAATTTTCTAATCGTAGACGCGTCGGCAGGGAAATCGGCAAATGAGGCAGTAACAAGCATGCCATGAGCTTTCGATTGGTGAATAAAGTTTGTCTAAGTGCCACCTTAACACGGGAATTACGGATTGTAACTTCGGTTTACATAAGCTCAACTTTTCATGCTGAACACGATGGTGAAGTCAGTTTTTTCATTTTCCGCATAACCTATATCTCAAAAATCCATTTTGAAATTTCCACTAAAACGCAATTTTTAGGAAAGAGTGTTGAACTGGATTTCAGTGGTGCGCGCATAAAGCACTACATTTCCCCATCGAACAACCACTCAAAATGTAGCCCGTAGTTAGGGCTATCTGATGAGTCTAAACATTACAGTTTATTACAAGAAATTATGTGGAAAATTTTTATTTTTCTACCCACACACAGTTTTTCAGATACCTGAGTCAGCGCACATAATTGGAAATAACTTCGTTCAGAAATTTGATCTAGCCCAGTGGTTTACGGCATCGTATAGCCCAGTTACAGGGCTACACACACTCAGCGACGAAGAATACGGAAGGGAAGACCTCTCTGATAACTACGACGACGATGACGACAGTGCTCCAATTCTCAATGTGCAAGAAGCGTGCCTCCAAAATGCATACGAAGCCGTTCCTTCTAAATCCCTACTAAATCGTTCTAAAGAAAGCTCACCTGCTTGGAACCGTGCGATCGAACAGGATTTGAATTCCAAAAGAATTCGTTGGTGAAGAATCGCAAGTATGTTTGCATTTTTTGCGATAATAAATTATCCTCTTTCCTTGTTATAGATAGGGCAAACGAAGTACATCTTCCGTGGACCAGAGACATTGATGAAGCTGCAAGTGCGCAAAAATAAGAACGTTCTTCTCTATTCGACGTTTCACCATATGCGTCTTACAACAAGAACGCTGCAAAACCAGTCATGATCGCTGACTACAACAAGACAAAATGCGGCGTCGACCAGTTTGATGAGATGATCAAACACTTTGCCTTCTCACCAGCAAAAATGGCCTCTAAAGGTATGTTGTGTATCATGCCATAGAATATCGTATATTCAAATCTTTTGTTTAGTTGTTCTTTTGGCTGGTCAGTGTGGCCGGTCAAACTCCGACGAGCGTTGTGAAATGTCCGATTTGCAAAGTCACCAAAAGAAGTCATACAATGGAAAAATGCGAGTTATTTTGATTGATTTAGCATATGTATTCAAATTTAGAAGGTAACTCTTTTTCAGACTTGCCAGCGAAACATTTGCACGGATGACATTGTGAAGAAAACAGTCTGCAAAGAATGCGAGCAAATAAAGTCCCTTCCCCGAAAAAAAAAGCTCCGGAAGAAGGCGTTCGCACCAGACGACAAAGAGAAGAAGAAAAAATCACTGGAAGATGTGAGCTGTGCCCTCACAGATTGGGTGGAAAGAAGACGGCACACTACAAATGCCGTACGTGCACGAAAATCGTTTGTCTTCAGCATCGCGCCGAATACGATCAGTCTCTCTGCATGAACTGTAGCGATTAAATATTATTTGCATTTTATTGATAAAATAAGTGGAACTCAGATTGAGTTGCAAAATGGCTGAAATCAGGTACCTGAAAGACCGGGTTTTTCGGAAATATCGGGCAATATTTTTGATTTCTGTTACGAATATAGGGCATGTTTATACTCGTTGTGTAGCCCTGTAACTGGGCTACACGATGCCGTAAACCACTGGGCTAGATCAAATTTCTGAACGAAGTTATTTCCAATTATGTGCGCTGACTCAGGTATCTGAAAAACTGTGTGTGGGTAGAAAAATAAAAATTTTCCACATAATTTCTTGTAATAAACTGTAATGTTTAGACTCATCAGATAGCCCTAACTACGGGCTACATTTTGAGTGGTTGTTCGATGGGGAAATGTAGTGCTTTATGCGCGCACCACTGAAATCCAGTTCAACACTTTTTCCTAAAAATTGCGTTTTAGTGGAAATTTCAAAATGAATTTTTGAGATATAGGTTATGCGGAAAATGAAAAAACTGACTTCACCATCGTGTTCAGCATGAAAAGTTGAGCTTATGTAAACCGAAGTTACAATCCGTAATTCCCGTGTTAAGTATGTGCACTACCCGTGTTAGACATTCAGCTACAAGAAAAATCAAAGCCGAATTTCGTAAAGTTAAAGTTTAAAAAACTGGAGACCAATCGAAGCCAACAACTATTTTTTAAACCATTTTTCCAGTAAAAATAAGGTTTTTTTGCGTTTTCCATCCAATTTTTCGTTTTCTATTTAACAGTGTGGAGACTTTTTATTATTTTTTCTTTTATCAGCTACGTTGTCAGGTTTACCTTTTAAAAGACCATTGCCGTCTACGAAAAAGAGTTTCCCCCGCCAATTCAAAAAAAAATCCTAGTCATTAAACTTCTGTACGGATTTTTTAACTTGGTTTTTAACAAAACTTTACCTAAAATTAAATTCTAGGCCTTGTTTTCTCAGAAACCAAGCTGCAAAATCCGTACAGAAGTTCAATGATTAGGTAAAACATTTTGAGTTGGCGGGTGAAAATTTAGAAATCGTGACCATGGTCCTTTAAAAAATAAAAAAATGAAAAATTTGAGTTAATATAATACGAGCGTGGCTGCGCCCGTTGGGCGCTAAAGTAGGAACAGAAAAGGGTGATTTACAAAGATTTTAACAATTTTATTGTTCTTTAATGAATCTTCACTTCCTGAAACAGCTGAACCAAGTGAAATATGTAAGAATAAGAATCAAAAGGTACTTGGGAGGGCTCTTTGATTCAAAAAGAATCAAAAGGTACTTGGGAGGGCTCTTTGATTCAAAAAGAATCAAAAGGTACTTGAGAGGGCTCTTTGATTCAAAAAGAATCAAAAGGTACTTGGGAGGGCTCTTTGATTCAAAAAGAATCAAAAGGTACTTGGGAGGGCTCTTTGATTCAAAAAAAATCAAATGCCCATCCAAGTACCCTTCTTGATTCAAAAAGAATCAAAAGGTACTTGGGAGGGCTCTTTGATTCAAAATCAAATGCCCATCCAAGTACCCTTCTTGATTCAAAAAGAATCAAAGGGTACTTGGGAGGGCTCTTTGATTCAAAAAGAATCAAAAGGGTACATGGGACGGCTCTTTGATTCAAAAAGAATCAAAAGGTACTTGGGAGGGCTCTTTGATTCAAAAAAAATCAAATGCCCATCCAAGTACCCTTCTTGATTCAAAAAGAATCAAAGGGTACTTGGGAGGGCTCTTTGATTCAAAAAGAATCAAAAGGGTATTTGGGGGCTCTTGATTCAAAAAGAATCAAAAGGGTATTTGTGAGGGCTCTTTGATTCAAAAAGAATCAAAAGGTACTTGGGAGGGCTCTTTGATTCAAAAAGAATCAAAAGGTACTTGGGAGGGCTCTTTGATTCAAAAAGAATCAAAAGGTACTTGGGAGGGCTTTTGATTCAAAAAAAATCAAATGCTCCTCCAAGTACCCTTCTTGATTCAAAAAGAATCGAAAAGGGTACTTGAGAGAGCTAGCCAACTGCTCACCACCCAAGAAATTGTGAGACTGAAGTATTTATGAAATAAATCTCTAAATATAGAAAAACAAAACCATTTGATCTCAAGACAAATAAAGCTTCAAACACTTAGAAGCTAAGAAAAAATTTTCAAATTTAAATCTAGTTTGAATTTTTGGCGTTGTGCCAGTAATCAATTGTCAATTACATTCTCTCTTTATGTGTAGGATTAATAATATAAACAAATGTGTGAAAATCGCCAAAAACATGAATATTTTAGTAACTTCTTGACTCCATTTGGCTATTTTTTATTATTTTTTAATGATGGAATGTTTTTTTTCGTTTTTTAAACTTATCTAGTGTAAAATATTACTGTATTTTCTCTAATAGGTCGACAGTCTCCAATGGCCCAACAGTCTTAAAATTTGCTCGACACCTCAGAGAGTGATTTTTAAAATAATCTGACAGTCTCTAATAACTGGACACCCCAAATAATTATTTGATCTTCAATATATCAATTTATTTTAACCACTCGCTGTGACGAGTAAAACTCGTCTATAACTCGCTGCTACAGATACCAAACTCTATCTAATTAAGCAAGGAGGTGGTTGCAAAGTCGTTCGAGGGTAGCTTTATTAAATTTTTCAAGACTGTTGTTTTTATTGCAGCGGAAATACTATGTGTCGCGATAGAAGCAAAGACAATCTAATCCACTGCTTCAACGAACGCGGACAAGTGCCAGAGGGACGACTGATGCTTCGAGAAGCGAGAGCTATTGAAAATTTGCGGAAGAGGCCGATACCTGAGTCTGGCGAGAATTCAAAAAGTGACTGCTTTTTCTCAGGAATTCAAATATTTTTTGAAATTTAGTTCCAACGAGATGGTATTTCGACTGCTGATAACATCGTGGAGCTGAGCATCGTGGATACACAATGGTGCGTAAAACGTGTAAAATTATATAAAAATGTTAAGAAAACTTTTGTCAAGAATAATGACAGAACATCTGAATGCAAAATCGGCATCTACGTGTTGATGTTCATAACAAAATGTTCTAAACATTTTTATATAATTTTGCAAGTTTTATATACCATTATGTAGCCACGATGATGGGCTTTATTTTGCACTATCATAAACATCAAAATACCATCTCGTTAGAACTAAAAGTCAAAAAATATTCACATTCCTGAGAAAAAGCAGCCACTTTACTAATTTCCGCCACACTCAGGTATCGGCCTCTTTGCATATTCTGAAAAAAAGTGACGGGCTTTTCAAAGTATTAACTACTATAAGTATAATATGCGCAAAAATACTTCAAATACTCAAAAAATATATAAAACAAGGGCGATTCAAAAGTAAACTGAAAACCGCGTATCATGGTTTTTCGACAACTTTGGTTGGCCAGCTGTTCCCAATTTTGCAACAAACCTGTAAATAGCGGCAGCACTTTGTTATATAACTTTGGGGTGATCTACAAGAATCTTCAAAAAAATATCTCAACGAGATCTTTGAAAAATAACACTTCTGAAGGTTTCCTGATAAGTGAAAATATAGCGATCTACAGGTTCGTATTAAATGTTTTAAGCACATTAATTGAACTATAAAAACTCTGAAAATTTTAACATAAGAGCTTTGTTCAATAAATATGAACTAAAATTTTTTATTGAATAAATTTCCATCTAATACTAAAAAATTAAGCGGTTTTTAATTTTATGCTAGAGTCACAAGCAACCAAGAATATTATCCTATTTAAAGCAAGTACTATCAAGACGACTGCACACAATACCAAAAATATTCCAACTAAGATTACATCTAAACTATAATATGCCATAAAGCCAAGTTCGTCAAACGGCAAATTCAATTCATTGAGGTTGGGAAACTCAGCAGCAAATTCCACCCATTTCACAAACTTTTCTTCTGGTGTAAAAGGACTTGTTTTTAGCTTTTTCTGCAATAATTTGGCGTTTTCTCTGTACTTAGGCTGGTTTAACACTTTGTCTAGCGCTTCTATCAAAACTCGGGGGTCATGTGTTGTCTCTATGGGCACATACTCTCCAATCCCTTTGTTGACAACTATAGCGGCATTGTAGTGTTGATCACCAAATAAAGGCATTCCAATCATCGGTACAGCTGCTAAAGCTGCCTCATTTATGCTGTTTAGTCCACAATGGGTCATGAAGGCTTTCACGTTGGGATGTTCTAAATAGCACTCAGTTATAAGGAGCTTTAAAAAGCTAAACTTTGCACTAAAAATTTACCTAATACAGTCTTTTGGTCAAGCCAGTTGACCACATGAACATTTGGCACAGAAGCAAACATGGCAGATTCATTGTCTCCTGGCTTTAGCTTCCAGATAAAATCATAGGTAGGAAAATGAGAGAAAGTGGTCAGATACGACTTTTTCATTTGCTCACTCATTTTGCTGGTGTTGGTTATTGAGCCAAAGGATAGCAAGACTACTCCACTGGCCGAGTTGTCTAGTATAGACTTTACTTCCTAAAATTTTATATGATAACAGTTTTTAGTTGAAAACTGTAGGTTTAATTTAATTACATGACTTATTGGAGTGGCCTTGGATTTCACAATTCCACCAATATATTTCACTTTATTGGATATAGGATGTGGAAGTTCGAAGAATTCATTGCTGTTGAAAAAAACAAGCGAAATATTTTTGGTAATTTCTTTCAGCGAAAGAAAGTCAGCTCCGAACGCTTTACTAATAATAGGTTGCTAAAAATTAAATAGACTTTTAAACAGATCCAAAGAGAAACAAACCATTAGTTTTCGACCATAGTCTCTTAAATTTAGAAAATCGTGAGTATCAATAAAGAAGCTCATGGCTCTTTCCCAAAAGTTCATGTTAGGACCATTAACGTTTGGCCAGATCATATCTAAATTTATTGATTTTTATAAAAAGTAACTTGAAATCTTTTACTTGGTACATAACTGCTGAAACTAGGTATTCCGAAAGTTGCGCTTGCAGTAGAAAATAAGTGAATAGCTGAAGCTCCTAGACTTGTTTTAACCCCAATGTGGTGAAAAATCGCCGTTGAACATGGTCCATATAGTTCCGTTATTCCAACGTCGTAATTTTCTGCTTTTAGTTGCGTCATTAGAGCTTTTTTATTGACCAGGTCTGAATTTCAGAATTATTAAACAAAATACAAAATGTGGATCACCTTCACAATAACCAGCTTGAAGTTCGAAAAAATCGGAAAAACCGCGTAAAGAGTTCTGAACTCCAACAAATGGGTCGGTAAGGTCTAGCAACTGATTCACAATATTATATCTGCTTTCTGGACGGTCTACTCTTATTACTTTCTTGGCCTTGCTTGTTCCTGAGTAGTTTGCATATTTAGGGTCCACGTTAAGCATTAGCATATGCTACAAAATAAGTTTATTATAAAACAAAGCAAATATTGTAAAAATCGACCCTAGAAGTGAATACCCCCATCAATTTTTTTAAAACACCAGTAAAAAGTGCCCAAATATATGTCCCAGACCGTAAGGCATCCTTTTGTTCCAACATACGCTGGCCTACCCTGAGCATAAGCCTAAAAGCAAGAGTGTTTACAGCGACTTTTATAAGAAAAGATTGGTGTGGGATGAGTGGGGTGGATTAATTACTCGCTATTAGCGCCTAAAATCTTACCACTTCATGCCCTGCCTCCACAAGCACATCAGCTAAACGACCAAGAAATTGTATGTGGCTATAAGACATAGCTGGATTATCAAATAGCACTTTCAACTTCTTTTTAGGCTCACTTTCTTCTATGCAGAGCGAGCTATTTACAAGACATAGACTAATTATAGTTAATACGAACGTAAGGATTTTTGACATCGTAAAAAATATATAAATTTTAGCAAGTTAGAGAACTTGATTGAAAAAAATAAAAACTTTTAAAGCACTTTCACAAATATTTTGAAGTTGTAGAGAGCTGTAAATCAATTTTTGAAGCTGTAAATCAATTTTTTGGCGTAAATAACTTGTTCAAGAAGACTCCTGTAAGTGGTGATAACACACATTACTTAAAGATATTGAGTGATCGCGAACAAACTACAAACAGCCTTTAGTTCCTTGTCGAATTCTTTGTTTTTTTGTAGTGTTGATTCCCAACCTTTTTCGTATGTATGTCTCAATGTTAGATACAACGAATAAACTCTAATCAATCATGACTAGAAATCTTTAAATGGACAAAGAGAAATACTATAATAAGAAGAAGTAAGAAAAAAAATTTAAGTTAAAAATATTCACCCTCAGATACTTATCCACTAAAACATCCATCTTAAGTTTTTGCGCACAATACACCAGTCAGTGCCCTCATGACAGCACCAAAGTTTCACTTATGTCGGGTATAAAAAGTGATGTTTAATATGTGAGATCCAGTAGAATGGCTCTTTTCAATGCTCCAACGTCGTCCTAATCAATAAAAGGAAGCCGAATTTGTAAAATTCGAAAAATTCCCTTTCACAAGCTTACCTTGAAATACACCAGTCACTGTCCTAATCCGTGGCCAAGGTACTACTACATCAAGTATTAAATGGGCATACTCGCGCCCGATGGAATAATTCTTGCATTTCAAATGCGCGGGTACCAGGCATGCCAGAGATTTGAAATTCAAAATCGAATTTCGACTACCATTGTAATGTTATATTGGATTTTGTAGGTAGCGACACCAAGGGCTTTACACACAATACCATCTGCTCAACTGATTTTTCAAGATGAAGAGGCATCAACACAGCAAACTGCAGCAGAAGAGGATGAGGAGGAAATCGTGTCTTGAAGAATTGGGAATCCTTATAAGTTCAGTCACTAGTGATAGGCATACACAAGTTACTGTAAGTTACCATAATTACTGTAAGAAAATGGCATAGATTTTACCCTTTTACATAAGAACAGGAAAGCAGAAGTAAGAGGAGACGGGGTTATCAAACACATAAGAGATGTGTTCTCAAAAGCAAAGGGTGCTGTGGTGCAAAAGAGTGTAAAGAGCGCCGGCGATTTTGAATGGAAATGCTGAATCGTCGACAGAGCTATCAAACGGAGGGCCTCGCATGAATCTCACATACTTACGCTAGAAGAACTTTGAAATAAGTGAAAACATTGAGGAGGCTGATTTTTTGGATGAGGAGCCTGATTTTGAAGACACTTTCATGCAATTTGATGATGATGACACTGTTTATTGAAAAGGCTGTTGAAATTTAAAAAAGTGAAATCTAAAGAGGAAACTGCAATGACTTGAAAGAGTGTGATTGTGACTTTTCCGAGTCATTGTAGATGGGCATAACGAAGATAAAGAGTAACAAGGAAAATTGGGAAATTTATTGATGCAAAAATATAATACATACAAAGACTAGACTAAAATCACCATATTCAGCGGATAGAATTTGTCTTCACTCAATTGATTGTTCTTTTGTCATCCATAGCAGATACCTGAACTGCACGAGAAAAGAAAAGATAAAAGGCGGCTAAAAGTATAAAAAAACTTATCTAATGCCCAAGCGTCATCTGTTAAATCATCTGGGCAGAGTCTAAAAATGCGTAAAAATTATTATCGTCCACACAGCAGCAATAAAACAAAAAAATACCAGTAGCTTTCGACTTCAACAATTCTAGCAAAGCAGTCAATGTGGTTAGATTTGCTAGAGCAACTAGGAAAAAACGCCAGCAAAAAATAAAACAAACCATTCAAAATGATTTCAAATTCGATTTTGATTTCAAATCTCTGGCGTGCCTGGTACCCACTCATTTGAAATGCAAGAATTATTCCATCGGGTGCGAGCATGCCCCTTTAAATGACCATAGACGTCACCGACAATAAGAATTTCACACGTTTGAATGCGCGCGGGACACTATTTTCACTCCGAAGATGTTCAACGTTATTTTTCAGTAAACTAATAATGAAATCATCAAAAACGTAGAGCCGGCACTAGGAATTGGGAGTACCGTAAAAACGCCTACGCAAAAACGCCTACAGTAAAAAGGCCTACAGCAAAAACGCCTACGCAAAAACGCCTACAGTAAAAAGGCCTACACAAAAATGCCTACGCAAAAAGGCCTACGCTAAAAGGCCTACAGTAAAAAGGCCTACAACTGTTTCTAAACCTAATTTCCATATTCTTTTCGGCGTTGGCACTCATTTGGGCACCTCATTTGGGCACCAATTTCAAAATGTCTAATTTCCTAACTCGAAACTGCGGTTTTTCCAATTTTATTAGTGTAATCGTCCCCGGACACGTCAACTCGGCGGTCAATTGTCCCTCCTCAAATTGACCCTCGGTTAATCGCGTAAATGAGAGGATTTTTTTCATTCAAAAGAAATTTTATTCCGATCTGATTGGAACGTCACAGTGTTTCAATGGAGGTGGTAAATTCCTTACGGTAAATTCACCGTCCAGTAATTTCCCCTGTGGTAAATTAGCCTTTCCAAAATTGTGAGGTTACATGTTTAAAGTGACAGCAGACATAGTGACAGCAGACATTATTTTTTCTCAAATAACAGTAATACATTAGTATTAAAAACTATGTTAGACGTGCTGTGACATGGCTGGGAATCAAACCCGCGACCAGCTTTTACCGATTTCTGCTACTCGGGCAGTGGTCAGTTAAATCCGCGGATAATTCGCTCTGTATTTTTTAAACCAATAATATTGCTATATTTTTGTCTAAGTATCCTTGTTTTTCAAATGATTTTCTATGAACCAACCTCAGTTTTGCTGGATGTTCTATATAGCAACAAAACCAGGTGGTCATCCACTTGGATCAAAACTTTCTAAAGATGGTTTGATAGTAGTGAAATTACGTTTTGATAAAATTTTTACAGTTTTCGAAAATCTTGCAAAACGTAATTTTATTACTGTCAAACCATCTTTAGAATGCTCTAATAAGTGCAGTAAACAGGTTTTGGAACCCAAAAACGCAAAAAAAATTGAAAAGTTTTGATCCAAATGGACGACCACCTGGTTATGTTGCTATACAGGACATCCAGCAAAACTGAGGTTGGTTCATAGAACAACATTTAAAGTGACAAGGATACTTTAAAAGAAAAAAATAAAAAAGTATATAAAACTTAAAATATACCGTATTTACTCCAATAAACCGGCCCGCTTTAGTAAGGCGGCCTTTTTAATTTTTTGACTAGAATTTCAGAGTTAAGGCCATTTTTGATTGACAATTTTCAGAGGTTTGAAAAATAAGGCGGCCGGCCGCCTTATTAAAGGAAATACGGTAAAAAACTTGTATATGCTGGGAACTTTTGACACGTACTGACCATTGAATCAGAAAATTCATTTCAAAAGTGTGAAACTAAAACAATAAGTAACTTTTGAAATTGGTGCCCAAATGAGGGTGCCTAAATGAGGGTGCGTAAATGAGGGTGCCCAAATGAGGGTGCCCGACTGAGTTTTGCCCAAATGAGTAGTAACCCTTTTCAGATTCACTACTTCTTTCATCAGAGTATAAATGTTTTATTGGTTCACGAAAAACAACAAAAATTAAGAGGGCTAAACATAAAGGACAAAAGATAACATCAACAATTTGTATAACATCAAAGATAAGATAATTCTGCAAAAAAAAGCATAGTTAACAGCGGTGACAGCCATCAGCAAATTTCCGAAGAAAAATTATAGGAGAATGAATTGTTACTATGGACTAGAAAATGGGAATTTTATTCGTTTCAGGACTGAAAAAATGTAGATAATTTTATAGGCGTTTTTACTGTAGGCCTTTTTACTGTAGGCCTTTTTGCGTAGGCGTTTTTGTGTAGGCCTTTTTGCGTAGGCGTTTTTGTGTAGGCGTTTTTGCGTAGGCCTTTTTACTGTAGGCGTTTTTGCGTAGGCGTTTTTACTGGACACCAGGAATTGAACCCACTAACAACGTTGACAAGCCGCCTTCGCTTTACCAGTATACTATCAAGCAACTTGTAAAGCTTCAGCTATTTTAGCCTAAGTAACTTCATTTCTAAAACACTTAGAAATTCAAAAAAATAATGCTGAATATTTCTGCAATAAAAATAATGTCCCGCGCTCATTCAAACGTGGGAAATTCTCATTGCCGGCAATGGTCCTTTAAATGGCACTCAGTGGCTTTCCCGGTAGAAAAAATCAAGTAGAAGTACTACCGTATTTCCTCTAATTAACGCGCCCCTCTAATGAACGCTCCCCATGACTTTGAGGGTTTGTATCTCGAAGCAAAAAACTCTTTTTGATCTGTTCTCTTTTGCATTTTCTTAACTCTCGCGAGCTCTACCGATTCTGCTTTTTAGATTTTGGATTTTTGCCCAAAAATATCGAGATCGACTTCAAATTTTTCCAATTTTTGGGGATCCAAAAAATAAACGCGCCGGCGCGTTTATTAGAGGAAATACGGTATTTTGTAAAGTTAACGAAATTGGCTTTTGTGCCAGACTATCTAACAAAAATTAATAAAGAAGTTCAAAATTTGGGTCAAAAAATCGTCGGAGCCAGCTGAGGAAAAACTTGAAGGCTGTACGTTACGGAGACACTCAGCTGTGTATGTTTTTGTCACAAATTTGTGCTTTTTTCACAAAGTTCAAAGTTGATTTTACTAAAAGTTAAATTTATGTTGTAATTGGTCAAAGACAGTGTGGTTCTTAATAATCCTGTGGTTATTCTTGCACTCTATTCTCATTAAGTGCTCATGATTCTGCATTAATAACATCCGTCAGGTAGTCGAATGAAAGGTTTAGCTAGCTCAAACTTATTTTTTCCCTAAAATGAATTTGAAGCTGTCGAACTTGCTGTCTGCAGAGAGTATGCCTAGTAAGCCAAAGCTCTTCCAAGCGGTTTAGTCCGTTGCAGTGAAACCGTGGCAGTTAGTCAATGTGAATCTTGCCAGCTCGGTAAATGGCCAGTCTTTCCTCATTGTGGTTGATTGTTTCTCCAAGTCGAAAAAGTCAATTTTTTTCAGCGTTATTAAGAAAATAAAGCCTCTTTCAGACGTTTCAGTCTTCTTGAAGTACTGGTCAGAGCTAATTATCCTTTTTTGTACAGTGAGATGCAGCAAATTTTCACTCTTTCATATGATCTTCAGTCCGATGGCCCAGCTGAGAACTTAGGACTCCAGATGGCAAGCCTTGAGCTGAAGCATTTCTTGCAAGCTTTCGACACCATCTTCTCTTTCTCGTCTGTCGCCTGTGGAAGAATCTCTGGATGGGGTAAGTGCATTTAGTCGTCCAAAATAATTCTTGGCAAAAAACACAGAATCGGAGAAAATTTTTTACCGATTTTTGATGAAAAAAGTTTAAACATGAATAATAGTTTTCTCACAAAATTTTTTTGATCATTTCGTTAAAAAAATTACTTTTGTTTAACAAATTTTCATATATGTTCTATGGTTTTGAGAAGTCTGGCAAAAATTCAAAGCCTATGAAGAAATATTAGGCTTTACTTTCTCTTTTATTCACCGAATGAAGAATTTACAATAAAAAAATGACCATCCATCATTTTAAACGTCTTTAAAAACTTTATTTTAATAAACAATCAGAAAAACATACAAAACGTTCCACCCATTTCCAAGTGAACTGCTTTAATTTGTTTTAAAACCCAAACAACTTTTGTCTAGAACTTTTATTTCTATTTAACAAAAAACCTTTTTGACAAAATATTTCAAAATGAATTCCTTGTTTGTTTTAATACTTGTGATCGCAACTTTCACTATTTTGTTAGGTATATTTTTAGAGTCATAAACTTTCTTTGAGAAAAAGATATATTTTAGCTGATGAAAGCAAACCAAGAGAAAAGCTCACCTTGGAAAAGCTGGTTAAAGAGCCTATCGACTCACCGTCGTCCGATTGCTATAAGGCTTGCATTAAGAAAGATGGACTGCCTTCTGACTGCATGATCGATTGTTTCGGGACGGCTCAACAGCAGGTTATATGCTTTCTCAAGTAATTTCGGTAACAGTATAGAATCTGCTCCGCACATCACCAACTCCATCCCACCCCCGCACACCCACATACCTTAGACACAAATCACTCGAAAGTGACTCTGGATGCATGAAAAAGCATGCATACCAGAGTTTCTATATGTAGTAGGCCGAGTATTCCAAACTTTGTTCAACATCTTCTTGTTAGTGGGCTCGTGTGTGATTAGTGGCCCCCTTTATTCCCTTCCCCTCCCTAAACAGCTCTTATTCGCTTTAAAAAATTTAAAAATTCGGAAAATTTTTTGCTCAGAATTAAAAAAACAGCCGGCTTCTCATGAAATCGAGGTCGAGAAATGCGAATATGAAGTTATCTCCTTGATCTGATCACTCTGCGTGGGGGAGAGGGGGGTTATTCTACTCTGTAACCAAAAAACATGGTAAAACAGCCAAAATAGTCCAAAATTTACATTTTTGCCATAAAAGTGACCCCTTTCTATCCTTCCCCTCCCAATACAGCTTTTATTTCCTTTTACATTCAAAAGGAGCCAATTTAAAAACAATTTTTTTTTAAATTTTTCTATATTTTTCACCTTGGGGGACCAAGGCATCGATTTTTCCGAAACCAAAGTGTTTTCGCGCCTATTCAGACCATGAGAAGCAAGACCTCTTTCTCTTTTGCGCTAGCTCGGGGAGGATTCTATACCATAGCCGTAATTTTAAAACACTGAATTTATAGGGTTGCGCTAAGAAGTGCAGAAAAATTGGTGGAGCTTCAGAAGTCAAAACTTGTTTTGAAACCTGCATGGGCTAGAAACTTTGCTAAAGTTCATTTATAAAATTTATCTAATAGTTATGTAATCACTTGAAGCATAAAAATATTGATAATATCTGTTTGTTGGGTAAACAAAAGATAAGCCTGAAAGGTTTGAAAAAGGGTACATTAGGCCTGATTAAAATTAATACAGTATTTTTAAAGTTTTGTACATGATGATTAAAATTGCCAACTCTAGATATTTGCATAAATTAAAGCAACCTCTCTAATAGTATTTCTTCTATTATATTTCTTCAATGACTTCTTATTTTGAAAATATTTAGAAAACAAACTTCTAACTATATTTCTTATAACTGAGACTTTGTGTTACCAAATTGGACCATTTGAAAAAATTTTGAACAACCAAACTGAATTCTGTAAGAAAGCTGAAACTTGAAACACTAACTGCAGGGTGTCCCAAATTGGTCGCCGGTTTTGCTTTGGCCATAATTTTTTTACTTTTACACTTTTTGGTGAGATCTGTTCGATAGAGGAATAAAAAGCGATTTGAATACTACGTCATTTGTTATTTTTTGATTGAAACTTAATTTTTGGTGATTGGTTAAGCTTTTAAACTAAAAAAGGAGAAAGTCCTAATGTTACAGAATTCTTTAAAAGCTACCAAAAATCACTCATGAAAATCAACCCAACGACTCCCATACTATCTACTACTGTCCACATATTGATTTTTGGAGTGTTTAGCAGCGCTAAGGCAGCATTCAATAAAATGGGGGTCGTTGCGCTGGTTTTCATTGAATGAAAGGTGATTGCTACCTTTTGTCTGACTTTTATTAAAGAAAGCTTTCTGATGACCCTCCAAGAGTGGGAGAACTCCAACGGACTGATTTTGAGTGATTTTCAGCTTTTGGTTGCTTATAAAGAATTCAGTAAGTGGGAATTTCCCCTTTTAAAGTTCAAAAGTTTGGCCAATCACCAAAGGTTAAGTTTTAATTAAAAAATGACGAATAAGTTACTTTTCCAATTGCGCAGATGCTTTGGTCTCGACATATTAAATACTACTTGTGCTTCTTGCGTTGCTCTGATACAAACATGAAAAAATTAACAAGCATTTGAGCATATTCTTGAGTCGGCTTCTGACACACGGTCGTTGGTACACGCAGACGAAAAAATTGTGGCGCTCCATAAATTTCTGCAAGCGTCTGATGCTAGCCTTAAATGCATCGTAATGGAAAGACACAGCAGAATATAGACAATAAACTTGAACTGCCTTTCATCCAATTCCGCGTTGAACATTCGCTCACCCTGCTGCTGAAAAATCTTTTGAGAAATGCGATGCTCCTGAAATCAATGCTTTTAGCCAACTGATTTTCCAGATCTGCAAATGTAAGCTTTTTACAACGCCGGCGAGCCGCTATTTGCCTTTTCCGATTGGAGATGATTAACTTAAAACAATACAATAAAACATTAGACATGATAACACGAATACCTTTGCAACTTGCGTTGGCCCTTCACTTTGTGCCAGTCAATGACCAAGCTGAGGCCAATTACGAATTTCTTCGCAACCTCATTGTTGCAAATAGCTTCTTCTTCACTTTAAACTTGAATTCGTTTGTATAGGAGTTTAGTTTTCTTGACCTGCTTGCTTCAATTTCCTCCTTGACATCCGAGAAATTTACGAGATTATTTTCGTCCATGTCACCAGCTAAATTATTAAAAATTAAAATTATTAAAAAATTATGATAATTTAATATTGATTATCATCGATAAATCGATACAGTGAAAATAAAATAGTCATTAGGGGTGTCAGGTTATTAGTGACTGCCGGCCTATCAAAGTGAATGCGGTATATTCGCTACAAAACAATAAAAAAGTGTAGTTTCTTGTAAAATCCACAAAAATTCTCAAAGCTATAATTAACTATAAATATAGATGTTTTGCGTGAAAAATGGCGCAAAAATTCAAAAATTCAAAAAATTTTGTTGTAAAATTTGGAGTGCGGGGTATGGGGGTATAGTGTAATTGAGTGCTGGGGTATAGTGTAATCGAGTGCTGGGGTATAGTGTAATCGAGTGCTGGAGGTATAGTGTAATCGAGTGCTGGGGTATAGTGTAATCGAGTGCTGGGGTATAGTGTAATCGAGTGCTGGGGTATAGTGTAATCGAGTGCTGGGGGTATAGTGTAATCGAGTGCTGATAGTGTAATCGAGTGCTGGGGGTATAGTGTAATCGAGTGCTGGGGGTATAGTGTAATCGAGTGCTGGGGTATAGTGTAATCGAGTGCTGGGGTATAGTGTAATCGAGTGCTGGGGGTATAGTGTAATCGAGTGCTGGGGGTATAGTGTAATCGAGTGCTGGGGTATAGTGTAATCGAGTGCTGGGGGTATAGTGTAATCGAGTGCTGGGGTATAGTGTAATCGAGTGCTGGGGGTATAGTGTAATCGAGTGCTGGGGGTATAGTGTAATCGAGTGCTGGGGGTATAGTGTAATCGAGTGCTGGGGGTATAGTGTAATTTAGCATTTAAATATAGTATTAATAGTTTCTTATGTGATTTTTGAAACTAAAAAAATTTATTAGCTTTGCATATACAGCAAATATGTCACGTATATAACAAATAAATTTTTATATAAATTTAAACAATATTAATTTTGTTTCTTAAAGCATTCGAGGACAGTTGAGCTAAATTGAGGCAAAATTCTGTTAACTGCGGGTGGCAAGCTATGAGATTTGTTTAAAATAACTGGGTCGTTAAGGTGGGACACTTCATTCGGAGGACATGACACCAGTGGGGGTCCAAATGTATTAGTTGGAGCTATATTTTTTTGATGAGGCTGCTTTGGTGTGGATAAATGACTCGCAACATCCTAAACAACAAATTTTTTTGTTTCAACTGCATTTTTAACATGAAGATTTGTAAATTATACTTGTTTAAAAATATAATTGATGATAGATTTCCTATTTAAGTCCTGTTTTTGTTTATTCTGCTTTTAAAAACAAAGATTTTTATTTTAATTGGCGAAAAATTTGTCAACATTTTTATAAGAATTTCTTAAAGGACGATAGTCCGTCGTTGATGACAACGGCAATTTCGAGTTTTAAAATTGGCGGAGGACAGCTTTTTTACGCCAAAACATTTCATTTGCGTTTTAAATTTATATTTCATGTATTGACCGAGGCAAAACTTTTTGCGATATTAATAGGATATAGTTCAATGGAAGTCAATCTGGCATGCTCAATCAACGTTGGGCTCGACTAGTCGATGGATCAAAATTTTGAACAAATTTTAAATGCAAACCAAAAAAATTATTCGAAAAACATTTTCAACATTTTCTGAGTAAAAGAGCTGTCCCACAAATTTGAAATTGCCATTCCCATCAACGGCGATGGTCCTTTAAAAAATACTTAAAATCGTGTCTTTGTATACAGTAGTAGTACTTCGAAATAATTTTCAAACAAATAATAAACCTGCACAGAAGACCATTGTTTTTGCTGCATGTACTGCATGAAGCTAATACCTTCGGACCTTAAACTGGAATATTATTTTAATAAAAAAATCACGCGACATTTGCGCTTCGACACTTGCACCCCGACATTTGCGCCCCGACACTTGCGCCCCAAAAATTAAGTACGGGTTTCTGTCTCGAATTTTTCAAATTTTACTTATAAAACTGCTTTCTCTTTATGAAACAGAGTATTTAGAGCTGTCAAAGCTTTCTAAAGTCAAATGTAATTTTTTTATCTCAGGTTGAAATGTCACCTAAATCAAGCAAGATGAATCTACTGGTGATGTGTAATGGCTACGAAATCCGTCATTCCTAAGCTAACTCTTTTCTTACAATTCAATTGGCGATGCTTAAAGAAGTTTCGTGGAGGTCGTGCAAAATCTGCTTTCGGTGCTGAAGCAAATTTAGAGCAAACAAAGGGTCACAGATGTCGATTGAGCGGAAGCAACCTAGAGGTTATTTACCTTTTTTAATATATTGTCGTTTTCACGATATTTGCATCACAGAAACGTCAAAGACTAGTATCGGGTTATAATCCAGTGGAAAAGGTCAATTTCCTGTTAGCGATCCAGCATCATCTATCGAAATTCTCATGTGGCAACCAAAGAACAGAAGAAAATGTTGTGATAGAAGAATATTGAATTTTGTTCAAATTGTATATTTTATCTGTCGGTTGTTAACTCGCTTACGTTCAAATAAAAACTATTTTGCACTGTTAAGTCAGCAACAGACCAGTTTTTATTCTTAGGTTGCTGTGGAGCCTTGAATTAAGAACAAATTTTTATGAAATTCATTGAGACCGAAACCCGTAATTAATTTTAACTTAATTGTCGGGGCGCAAATGTCGGGGCACAAGTGTCGTGGGGCGCAAGTGTCGAAGCGCAAATGTCGCGTGACCAATAAAATTGCTGATATTAGACAAAATCCTACATGCAATGCTGCGACTGCAAGTTGAAAGGGCCTTGTTGCTGAGCAAAACCTTGCGATACAACTTGGCTTGGATGCTGAAATCCGGCCGATGATCCTGCAGCCTCATTGGATCTAGCCATGAAGTCAGCAAACGCATTGGCATCAATAGGTCTCGAAAATTGTTTAGCAGGCATTTTCATATTTTCTTGGCTTCTTCTGGTCTCAAACCACAGGAAAATTTGTGAGGGGTCAGCTCCAGTGAGGCATTTTATTTCTTCCATGTCCATTTTGTCAGCTTGGTTGTTATTCCGAAACTTGGTTTCCAAATAATTTAAGCTGAAAGTGGTGAAGCTATGATTTCTATCCTCATTCCACTTCTTCTGGTTTCTTTGAATAAACCAAGCGTCTATCGTAGCTTCAGTCAATCCTGTTTTTATGCACAAGTACTCCTTTTGAAGGGGGTTGAGAATGGGGGAGTTTCGAAAATATTTTTCTAAGACGGTCTCAAGTTGCTTCTGCCTTAGTTTTTCAGTGGCTTGGCCAGATTTTTGTTGAGCTCTTTGTTGAAATTGAAAGCGTTGATTGAACCATTGGTATAGCGTGGTAACATCCACGTTAGTCTCTTCACTCAGTTTTTTCCAACCATCGGGAAGGGTAGGGATACAGCCTCGTTGGAAAATGCCTTCAAGGAAATCATCTACAGTAAAACTGGTTGATTGAATGTTGTTGCATGCAAAAGTTGGGCTTTCAGCAGCTAAATTAAATAAATGATAAAATATTTAAACTTTTTTCTGTCCTTATTAACACTCCCCTGTGGCGACGAGATATTCCGTATGGCCAATGTCCTAGATCATTATTTAATAAGGTGCACAATTTGAAAACAAAAATTTACACGAGGGCCTTTAGACCGCATTTCTGTCCCAAAATGACCAAAGGGTATTCATTCTCTAAGCCAAAAGAAGCAAAAGGCGAGTCACTTTTTGGTTTGGGCAGAAAGGAGAGTCACGTTTTTCCCAAACAATGGTCTGGGACATTGGTCCTACCGGAATATCTAGTCGTCACATGTTCCCGTTCCCGTGTTAAAAAGTACGATTTTATGAGCGACCTGCTTAAAGAGTGTGCAATAAGTCCAATTTTAAATGTTTTAATTCAAATGATTTATTTTAATCCTTCTTACTTTATAGATTTTCGGAGATCAACTTGGATCTTTAAGTGATAATAAATTTTCCACAAAGAAGAAGTATGAAAATTACCATTTATCAACGGATCGACAGGCTTATCTACTTCCCTGCGTTGTTTGAACCACTCCTTAACTTGTTTCTTTGTTTTACCAGTTAGGCGACACATTTCTTGAACTAAATATACATAAACTGTAAAATCTTTTAAAAGTAAATAATTTAAGCTTACGTCGACAACTTTTAATCCTACAAGGGCTTGCTTGGTAATGCGACTCAAGAATTTTTGTGGCTTCGTCTCCACCAGGGGTTCGATCGCAAATTTCTAAAATAAAGGCATCTAATGTCAAAAATAAAGGCAATTTAAAGGAATTTTCACCAAAATAAAGGCAACTTAAAGGCATGTTGTCCCTATGCTTCAAACCCGGCAAAAATCAACAAAAAAATTGACGAACAACATATTTTTTCCCCCCTTTCCTGCTTTCTGCTTTCCTGAAAGTAGTCATAACTTTCATAACATTCGTCAAAATGTGCCTTTATTTTCAAAAAAAATTAAAGGCAAAATTTTCAAATTAAGGGCAATGCCTTTAATTAAGGGTAGGACCCCTGGTCTCCACCAGTTTGTCTCAAGCACTCTTTATGGTTGTTTGGTTGCACTAAAAATCTTTTTAGAACTTTTTTACTTTTTAAAGCTGTTAAATTTAAAAATCTCTAATTATTATTGGTGAAATTATACTATGCAATTTTTTTAAATTAAAAATAGCTTTTTTAAGAGTTTATTTGTAAACATCATTTTTTCACTCATTAAACAACTTACGCTGGATCCTATCCTGCTCAATTGGGCTAACATTTAGTTTGGATGGGTTGATCGTAGAATCAGTAGCCTGGCTTATTTCGCCAGCAGAAAAAGTGGAGTTGTGGGATGCGTTAAACAGAATAGAGTCTGGCTGTTGAGCAAAACTATCGAAAGCGGCAGATGTGCTAGGTGACTGTGAATCGATCTCATCTAAAATAATTTATTTTACAAATTTGACCAAAAATATTTTCGGCCTGCCTTTAGCGTTTGAAGAGTTGAGCTGGTCATCTTGTTCAATTTTCTCTGCCCAAGAACTGACCGCTTGCACCAACCTATTCAAATGACTTATTTGAGAGCTTGGGCCACAGGAAAGGCTGCTTGATGGCCCTTTTTCACTCTGATTGCTGCCCTCTGTCTGAGTGTTTGATACACTTTCTGCATACCCATCCTAAAATATAAATTGTAACCTTTTTTTTAAAATAATTATGATTACTTTAGGCGTGGTAGATGGTTGGTCAGAACCGCTAGAATCTAGTATTTTGAGTGGAGCCCTTGCCGTGAACCACCTTTTAACAGCTTCCGGAGACAGTTTGGTTTGTTGACCCAGCTCCTCAATTTCTTTCTCGTTCAATTCGCCATTGTTCTGCTTGAACTTGGCATGAAGAATAGCTCTTATAGGATATGGCACTAATGTAAAGCTTCGATTTTTTTTCTTGGGGGTTCCAGTTCCAGCTGGAGCTAAAATTCGTTAATTCACATCAAAATTATGTTAATTGGCTTACCCAACAAGGGACCATGCTTCCTTCTATGATGAAACCAGTTAATAACTTGATTTTCGTTTAGGTTAGTGAGTCTACAACACTTATCTCTGTGCTCTTTGCTTAGAGACTGGTTTTCTTGGAATTTAGCTTCGAGGGTTTGACCCACAATCCCTTTATATTTGCCAGTCCGGTACCTCTTTTTGGGCGGAATGCTAGAAGTGGAATCTTGAGACTGAGATCTGGTTGTAGAACTTGCTGAAGACGCCTGCCGAGATAAAACAGGTGCTGTCACAAGCTGCTAAAAAAATTAGTTTATAGATTTTCAGACAAATATGATTTTGAAAATTAAAAAAATTAATGCGCAAATTGATATTTTTAGCTTAATTTTTTGGGTCGTAGCCTTTTGGCCCCTTTTTTCCATTTGTAGAAAAAAGGGGCCGAACGACTTACGTAATTCGTTTGGCCTATTTTTTCCACTTTTTGAATTAGCGCCTTTTTTCTCTTTTCAAAATTTGTTTTTCTACCACGGTGTTTCGATTTTAAATGAAAAGTAGGTTAGGATTTTTAGATAGGCCGATTTAGAAAACTGGTTTTTACAAGCCTGCTGTCGTTTGACTGAGTGGATCCTAACCTAGTGTAAATTTTCGTTTCATCTTTGCATTGGATAAAGTTCTATACAAGTATATCCCAGAATTTTTTTCAGCTATTATTGTAACTGCCTTTTAAACTCTACAAAGTATGTCATAAAAACGTGACCACATAAAAATTTTGCATACGGTAACCTTTGCAGACCTTTGCTAGGTAGATCTTCGAAATTTTCAGGCCTTATGTCTCAAAAAATCGTCAAACTCACTTAGGATTCAGTGTAACAGTTATGAAAACCAAAAAATTCACGGTTTTAACTGAAGCCACACTATAAAGATTAATTTAAAAGTTCCAAATGGTTATTTTTTATGACACACTCTATAATGTTCTCATCACAACATCAAGCCATACGCATCAAAATTTTTATTCCATATAACATCGGATAAATATAATAAAACATATTCAATTAAAACTGACAACATCAAAATGATCTTTTTTGGTACCTAAGGATATCAGCCACCAGCGGAGTTCGGATCTTAAAATGAACCTACATGCAACAAGTCTAGTAAAATTTCATCCATAATACTTACTGTTTTGTGCTCAGCGGAAAAGTGGACGAATTTGATTGGTTCCTGAGGCTGAAAGAGCACAAAATTTCGCTTGTATAGACGGGCGGCAAGAATAAGCAGTGATGAATTTCCCCAGTGCTTTCTTTCGCAAAAGTCTTCATCCGGAGTTGTGCGATGGAGCTTGATGTAGTCGTCGACTTCGTCTCTCGGGTCTCCACCTAGTCCATTTTGCATCACAGTTGCTGTACAGAAAATCCATCAATTTTTTGCCGACACGTGCCTGTTGTTTATTATCCTGGTAGACGATTTGAGCGACTGATCTGAACAAAATTCTGAATTTCCCTTTAATCTTAAAAAAATACCCATAGAAACAGTGACCGTTGTCCCGGAACATCAAGAAATCGCTTCGGCTCCTTCTTTTCCCACAGATAGATAATGCGTGTTGGTGCTGCGACTTCCCGAACAACCCAATCGATTCTTTCTTATGGATGGATCCTTGTTTCAGCGTTGCTCCTTTCTTTCGGTTTTCCGCTTCGTTTGCAGCCAAGATTGACAATCGTTTCACTCGCTTCTTTAGTTGCTTAAACCTTCTTTTAGCAGCGATCTTCTGTCTCCTTTTTTCAGCGGTTGTGAGCAAATGGCCGGCAACGTAGAGGAACTTGAGCATATCTGGCAAAATGCATAGCGTGTTTAGTGTCCTCCTAAGAATTAAAAAATATTGCAGAAAACGAAATATTTTGCTACCAGGCTTCGGTCTATCATCTTCGTCAGTGCTGAAATTACGAATTTCTTCTAATAACTTACTAAAAAAAACTTACTGCCTGAAGTCAAGGCATTCATAAATACATTCTTGCTCCTTCTTAAAAATGCGAAACTTGCTTCCTTTTCTGACCGCCTTTATTTTGTTCCCGTACTTGGATTGAAAAGAGCTAAAGATAAAAAATACATGCTATTTTATGGTCAAATTACTTACATGACATCATTCTCGCTCAAGAACATATCCGCTGAGACAGTCGCTGGCATATGGTGGTACATTGCTTGCTTTCTTTTTGTAACATGGAAGTCCTTCTTGAAGAATTGGACCACCGAAACTTCTTTGTTCTTTAGAGCTTGCAGCATCTCGACACATCCATATGTGGGTTAGTCCAAGCAAAAGGGTTGCATCTTTTAAAAAATATACAAGATGTGAAAAGACTAAGGTTGAGTTATGGCCATATGGCGGAATATGGCTGAGCCAAAGTGTTCTTTTTTCCACAAATGGAAAAAAGGGGCCAAAAGCACCTGCGCCTAATTTTTTAGCAATTAGTTTTTGTACAAATATTGAGGGTAAAAGTATGGAAAAAAATTAACTTTAGTTGTAATTTTCTTTTTACCAGTATGTGTCATAACTGTTTGCGTTTTTTTCAAATTTTTAGTCAGATTCGATTTTTTTCTTTTTCGCATATTTCTTCATGAAATTCTTCATTTTTATTGAAATGTGACTTGTGTTCAAATTAAGCATGTTTTAGATGCCTCGAGGCCTTGTGCGCTCAAGACCGGCCGGATTTTTCGTTAAAGGGATTTCAAAGCTGCAGGAAAGATGGGAGAAAATTGTTGAGGCCGAAGGAAATTATTTTGATGAATGATAGTTGCTGTTATGAAATATGCGTTGCCTTTAATAAAGATTTCACTGTTATTCGGTAATGATTTTTTATGAAAGAAATGAAGAAATATGCGAAAAAGAAAAAAATCGATTCCGACTAAACATTTGAAAAAAACGCGAAGAGTTATGACACATACTGGTAGTCATGTGCTATATGACCTTTAATAATCCGGCCCCCTCCTAGTTCAATAATTGTAATTTTGGCATTGTGTTTTTGACATACTTTTACCAAATAAGTATTTATTTTGTAGCTCACTTATTTCGCTACAAAATGGGTGATAATTTGTCTGAAATAATTATTCGAAAAGTGGTTCAAAAATACAATGGCGAAGAACGTGATTTCAAACGAATGAATGAAGGCGGATTATTAAAGGTTATATGGTATGGTGTATTTGCTATGGTGGTAATAAGCATAATATTCATTTACATCAGCAGTGGAATCGATAGCAGAGCGTCTGACAACCATGGTTGGAGGAGAATCAAGCTCAGAAAAGGTACTGTCCAAAGAATCTGTCCTCTGCTCTTTTCGACGTTTAAGAAATTGGGATCTGGACAAGTTGATTCGTAGTTTTAGAGAATTTTCCATCCTCAACCGTTCAGGACACGGGGAAGAAGCTGCGGAAGACGGAACAGTTGAAGTGGGCTGTTCTGCTTCCTCTTGTTCTATTGCTAGTTCCTTAGCCTGTGCTTTGACCAGTGCTAAACAATTTAATGTAGACATAATTTAGACTTAAATCGTGTTTCTTACCTAGTTCATCTTCTAGCTCCTTGATGCGATCAGAATATGCCGCTGAAGCTTTTAGAGCAGCTTCCAATTGATGAGACTCTAAAGTTGTTAGCGTAATTCCAAAAGCGTGTAGATTTTTTTTAATATATCAAATTTTTTAATAAGTTAATTTTGCTTCTCGAAAACTAAAATATGTTTTATTGTTTTCGAAATATGGGATTGAAACCCAAAATACAGATCAGATCACGTAGTATGTCGTTTTGTGAAAGCTTCAGTTTATTTGTTTCAAATACAAACTCACGATCTTCCTTGGCCATACACTTGCAACATTGTTCCTCCTTGCTTTTCCAGTTTGCACAAGTCAGCATTAATTCTTGTTTTAGTTGCTGGACTTTAACATTCTAAAACAGAAGGTCAGAGAGCGATAATGTTTAGCTAAGAAACAAAATATTTTGTTTAATAGGCAATGAGTCACTAACTCTGAAACACGTACACCAGAAATATATAAAGTGAAAAGGTGTGAATCAATTTTGAGTCTATAGCTCAAAGGTCAGAAATTATTGTTTTTAAATTTTCTCGAATATTGCAAGCAGCGATGTGACTCATTGCCGACAAAAAATGCAAAACATTTTATTTATATAAATATTTTGGTTTCACATATTTGACTACAAAAGGAAAATGTGTGCTAGCCCGCAGTTTTTAGTTTTGGTAAATAAAATTCCAAAAGTATCTCAAAGGTATTTTTGAAAATTCAAATTTAGTAACATTGAAATATCCTACCTCCACCTGTAGTGTCTTAAGTGCTTTCTCAGTTCGGTGGTCCTTAGTCTGTAGAGCCTGCTCCTTCCTTTTTTCCATCTGCTCCAGAAGTTTGAAAGACTCTGCAATTGTGTCTTCTTTATCAGCCAGCTCTTGCTTTCGCTTCTCAACCTCGCCTTTAGCAATCTTCAACTCCTCTTTTAGCTTGCCTACTTGCTCTTCCAAACTATCAATCTTCGACTGCAGATCTCTTTTGACAACAGTCAACTTTTCGGCAGCTGCCTCTGTCCTCTCATTAGCATCTTCCATGAGCTCTTTGGCCTCCCGCATCAGTTCTTGCCTGACGGATTCAGTCTTGCTAGCTGCTTGAAGGCTAGCATTCTTCTCTGACAGCTCTAGCCTCAGAGTCAAATTTTCTTGGACGACCTGCTCTATTTCCACACAAAAGTTGTTTTTGGTTAGAGCGATGCCCAGCCTCATCTCCTCCTTTTCCCTCCAGACCACTTGGAAACGATCAGTCTGATGATGGTGGATGTCTTGCAATTTCCTGTAGTCTTGAGTTGTCTGTGCAAGAGTGGCTTCTACAGCCTTTTGAGCCTCTGCAGCCTTCTTTTTGTAAGCTTCCAATACTTGTGCTCCTTCAGCTGTTTGATCTTTCAACTCTTTTTGGAGTGAGAGTATTTTATCGTTCAGCTGCTTATTGGACGTCTCAAGAGCATTGGCATGATCTTGCAAAGTCTTACTAAGCTGTTCATTAGTTATGCACCTTTTTTTGTAGTGCTCTTTGCTGTTGAACATTTCGGCAAGCTTTTTTTGATGATCTTTCTGTAGGGCATCCACATTAAAGGCATCTTTGCGGATCTGACGCGACATTTTAGTCTTCTCTTCTGTGCACTGTTTGTTGGGACACAGGTAGAGGGACGGCTGAAAATTTTGGAATGTAACATTTTTCTGTAAAAAAGATCTTCGAATAAAAGTTTTCACAGCACTTTTCGGCACTTAGTTTTTATCTTTTTCAAGAGCAATTTTGCAGTGCTAAGACCATCCATCACTAAAGACTGTCTTTTATCTTCTTAATGGCCCATTGTTAACTAGAATAAATATTTTGAGCACTATGAACGATACTAGCCTCACTGTTGTTACCCATTCACAGTTGTTTTCAATAACGTTTGAGGTATCTACAAGCTAGTTTTTTCACAAAATCTGATTTTTTTCATAATAATAATAATGTCTTTCAACTCTTTTTGGAGTGAGAGTATTTTGTCGTTCAGCTGCTTACTGGACGTCTCAAGAGCACCCATAAGAACACTTGATTTTTTGTAAGATACACTTTTCATTACTTGTAAAAGCTTGAAGTCGGCAAGAAAATAAATTTTCAAATTTTGTTGCGAGCACGACTAAAAGTTGAAGTAAGACATAGATATGTTTTTAAAACAAACTTTTCCTTTTAATTCAAGAAAACTATAAGTGGTGTTGTTAGATATGTATTCTACGCGCAAAAAACAGTGACATATATAAAGGGCTATTACCTTAGGGCTTTTATCTTTTTTATTGTCCAAATTCTATTTAAAGCAGTGTTTTAAAGGTATTTTCCTTTTGCGAACTCTCAATCAGAAGTGCGACAAGTAAAGGCAAGAAAACTTGTCGCTTTAAAAAATATTACGAAAAATATATTTTGCTGCTTGTGCAATAAAAAGATCTATTAATACAAGCGTACTCGGTACTTTTAGTACTCGTTGACTGAATTGTGTTTTATAAGTATTTTAAACCAATTAATTTTCACCGAGAAATGTTTAAAAAATGAAAACTATCAATGAAGCCACAAAAATTATTAAAACTTGAAAAACCGGCGTTACTTGCATATACCCACCCCAAATCAAATTATTTTCAAAACACTCCTAAACACCACAAATTGAGCCAAAATCACCTCAGAAGTTAAAAAAAGCACTACTTTTGAGTATTTATAAACTAAAATTGAGTTATGATTTTTTTTTAAATATACCTTTACAGAATGCTTACGAATGTTTTGAAAATAATTTGATTTGTGGTAGGTGCAAGTAGCGTCAAAAATCCCTAAACAACAAAACTTAAAAAGCCGCTTTTTTACTTATTATTTACAAATTATAAAACTTTGCAAAGGATAATATTGAAGATTTAAAAGCTCGTGAAGAAAAATACGCTTTACAAACTAAACATAATTGATAAGACTTTTTCCTCCTCCTTATTTTTGATTGACTTTTATGAATTTTTTTATCCTTTCCTTAATTGACAGCAGTTCTAAAAAAGGCACCCTTTTGTGTAAAAAGATCTTTAAAAAAGTTTTCGATAGTCTTAGAGTAGTAAAAAATAAAAATATTTCTTTAATTTTTTATGTTTATGGTGTGTTTAACACGAAAAGTAATAAAAAACCAAAAAATTACTTTTAAATAGACGCTTTTATAAACATTCATATTTTAGAAAAAAAAATAGTTAGTATAAATAGTTAATGGCGTAAATCTGACCTGTTTTCTACATTTGTCTGCACCATTGTCTGTGCTACAGCCACTGCTTACTACTTTATCTTTTTGTGTAGTAGCGCCTATCATTTGAACATTTTTGTCACTGGCCTCCATTAGTCCTATTTCTCTAGCCGAGCCATGGTGTGAACCCTGAAAGTATAGTGAAAGTCATTTAAGGTACAGTTTTTGTGATGCAACATCAAACTAAATACCACAATTTTTAAAGGTTTCTTTTATAAACATAAACTTAAGACTCCATATAGTTGTTTTAAAGGAGCCGTGATTCACCAAAAAATGAGTAACCAGCGCTTTTAAGACTATTTTTTGGTTAAGACACTGTATGTTTTGGCAAAAAATGTCAATATTGGATGCAAAGTTGTTGCTGTGTTCAACTAAAAAATAGTATTAAAAGCTGAAAATTGATGTAGATTTTGATGGTTTGTGAGTTTGCACCGCCGGCATATGTTGCAGCATATGTTTAGGCATTAAGACCTTTTAAGCCATCTATTTTTACAATGTTACAATTTTTAGCAGAAAGAAAACCCAAAACAATAAAAAAGGTAATGGAGATCAAGGAAATGAATTATGCAGGTATTAATTTAAATGTTTTTAGAGGACCATGTCTCTTCCTAATAATGAAAATTTTTAGAATCAGAGATGTGCGCGCGACCAAATTGATTTTGTCAAAAATGTTTTCAAAATTATTATTTTTCCGTTTGTATTTTGAATTCGACCTGTATTAAAATATTTATTTATTATTTTTAAATTTCGAACCATCGACTAGTCGATCCCAACGTTGCTTGACAGTGCCGAACCGACCGACTCTCAAGCCTCTAACTCTCAAGCCCCCTGCGCTCCTTCGGGGGCGCAGGGGGCTTGAGGGCTTGGAGTTGAGATGCGCACACCCACATACCTTAGACCAGATTCCGAGAAGTACTCTAGATCAAAAATGCATATAGAGTCGCTTTTTGCTACGGCCCAGTTGAAAAACATGGTAAAAAGACGAAAATTTAGACATTAATTTGCATAAAATATCTAAAGCTATAAATTTTTTTATAAATTTTCTCAATACAGCCCTTATTCCTTTTAAATTCAAAAGGCGCCAATTCAAATTACGAAGTTTTGACCAAAAAAACCATGATACTCCCCCTGTGGTTCGAAAATTTTTTTTTTCTCAGAATTAAAAAAACAGCCGGCTTTCTCATGAAATCGGGGTCGAGAAACACGAATATGAAGTTATCTCTTCCATCCGAGCACTCGGCGTGGGGGGGAGGATTCTATACTGCAACCGAAAAATAATCCTTTAAAGGGGCATACCAGCGCGTTACAGTGCAATTAAGGCAGGGACCAGCGATTTCTTTTTCTCATGAGTATTTTCTATAAGCGTTCGACCTGATCCGACGAAAGTTTTCTGCCTAGTTTTTGAAAGTAGGATAAGGTTATAAATATAAGATTGGACATGAAACGAGTGAAAACAAAGACAATTTTTGAAAAATTGCTGGTCCCCGCCTTAATTTGCACTGCCCCTTTAAACACAATGATGATTTTAATCATTTTGCATGAAAAAACTGAATGTTTTAACAAAAAAAAGTTAGTATAGATAATTGAAATTTATTTTTTATTCAATATTCAAGAATAAATTCCAATTATTGATGCTAACTTTTTTTGTTAAAACATTGTTTTTTGCGTGATTATCATGTAAGAACAGCTTTGACTATAGTTTAGAGTCTAATTTGCTAATTTTAATACGACTTTGTTATATTTTTTAGTTAAAAATCTAATGGGACTTCATGTTCTTGTATATCTCTCCAGGCTCTTCATAGCATACGATCAACTGCCCTGTTTGTCTTAATACTCAAAAAACTTTTCCCTTTGCTTTGGCGCAAAACTATTGTCCGTACATCTAAGGGACGGAGAATTCATGGCTATACAAAACAGAAAGTGGCCTTAATTTATTATTATGTCGTGTTTCTAAAAAATTTGATTTATAAATCACAGAATCACACGCTGTCAAAAGGAAATAATCATTGAAAATCAAAGGTGATTTAAGAAGACGCAGTTAAAGAGCAAAAGAATAAAATGACTACTAAAAGACATTGTCAAAATTATCATTTCAATTTTTTATACAAAAACATTTATTAACGCATTCAAACTATGCAGCTATTATTAAACTATGACAGCGCGAAATCTTCCCTTCTGTACACTTGATTTACAATGCCATTGTCTATCCCAAAAAAATGTTCTTCTCTTTACAGTGGATAAAGATTGCAAAAAACGCCCAGACACCAGACCGCCTGTTTCAGTTAAAAACTTAAAAAATATATCCAGCAGAAAGAATAACGTAGACAAAAACTGTCAAAAAACCAGAAAACTAACAAGATCAGCTAGATTTTTGTGGCATACTCTCGGATTGTGTAAAAAGCACTTAGTTGCATAGCAAAGAGAAAAAAAAATCTATGTGTTCGGCGGCTGATCCTGTGAAAAGATAATGGCTGTTATTACAACACATATTGCAATAAACATTTTTCAACAGCTAATGCAGCAGACTGACCGGATCATCCAGACGTACAGGGTGAGCCGTAGAAACTCAAACATTTTTGAATTCCCGCGTTTGTACATTTTTCAGTTGTTTTAATTGAATTTTTTTACACAAATAGTTGGGTCGATAAAAATTCTGTGTTAATGTACTGTTTTTTAGGAAATAATTTAAATCGCTGGTTGAAACCTCAATTTTTTTTGGAATTTTACCGGTCCGCGAAAGCTCTTGTCAAAATTTTACAAAAATGGTGCCATTTTTACGACTCGCACTGTATTTCGGTAGTGACTGCCAAGAAATTTTAATTTATATACTGTCTTATAGATTAGCTTGCCTCTTGAAAATGGTACTGAGTTATTCTCAGCTTCATTGACTTTTAAAAACTGAAAGTTTTTTTTCCTATAATTTTTTTTAATCTTCAGTATTTTCTATATCAACAATTTTTATTATAGAAAAGTCTTTTCCCAGCCATTTACCAAAAAGATTAGACTGATAGATAAGCTTTTGTGTGATCAACAAGCTACTGTCAAAATATATTGTTGTTCATTAGGACGAACCACTACGACCTACATAAAACATACATTTATTGGCCGTGATAAACCTTGTTGTTGTCTTTTTTCTTTGTTGGAGTTTTTGCTTTCATCTGGCTTATTCTACCATTTGGTCTTTAGAAGAGGAAGCTATAGGCTGCCCTCGCAGCTGCAAATGCCCAAAAATTCGTTTACGACTAAAAATTTTTCTGCTTTAAAAACATTTCCTGTTCATTTTTGGTTAGTTTTGGTTGGTTTGGTTTACTTTAAAAGATGTTAAGAGATGTTACAATAACAAGTGTTTATAAATTCAACTGACCGAATAATATGCAAATAAGTACTTGCGTATTTAGCTTTATATAACTAGAAAAAGACACGAACAGTGGAATTTGGGTTCCTTTGTAACAGTTGTTGAAAATAACTTATTTTCGAAAAAAATGTGGGTAGAAAATTTCATTTGGTTGAATAGGCTGATTAGTCTTAAAAAGTGCTAATCAAGTAGTGTTTGCTTGACAAAGGTCATCTTGATACAATTACTGAAGCTTTTATACTCAGAAGGCTACTTTGGTAATACAGTGAATGCTATTTATGAAGAAGCTCTATATAAGGACAAACAAATCTCATCTGCAGGAATAAAAAGTACGAAATTTGGCTACAGTCCCCTCTCTATAAACCAGCACCCCGAAAAACCGACACTATGAAAAGCCTGATTTGGCTCGCCGAAAAAGAAATTCGAATAAGCTTACCCCTTAAAAACTGACACATTCTATAAACCGGCACCCCAGGCTAGTCGTCAGAAGCAAAAGGCGTAGATAAAAAATTAGGGCTAACCCATTTGACGCGAAACCAAATTCGGCGAATGCGCCCGTGAAATCGCTCGAATAATCGGTCAATTTATGCGAATCCGTCAAAAATCTCGGCGAATCCGCCGGTGAATTCACCAGCAAACCCAAAATTTGGCAAATCCTAAAAAATTGATAATTAAAGAAAAGTAAAAAAATATATTTTAAGTGACTGCCAGAAGTATAAAAGATATACACTTACATTTTAAGGATTGTTTAAAGGGCACATTTTCAGGAATCAAGCAGACAGAGTTTATTGGCACGGAGCTGACATATACACATTTGATTTATGGCCTTATCATTTGGCTTAAACACAACAAAAATTGTTCAGGATCAATTTTATACACACCTCACAGTAATAAACATTTTTATACTTTAATATTTCGCGAAATAAATGACTTTAAAAATGGGTGGTATTTAATTTTGCCCGCTAATTTCTTAAAAATGCCCGCTAATTTTTTATTTGCATTTTTCGCTATTTTTTTTTGAATTTTTCAAACTTTTATCATTATCGTGTAGCCCAAGATCTCAGCTTTCTAACAAACTATCAAACTTCATCGCATGATTTCAGAAATCTGGATATTTAGGGGTTGAGACGAAACAACACCTACTTTTTTTCAAACCCCTAAATCCCATCATTTCTGAAATCATTCAATAAAGTTCGATAGCTCGTTGGAAAGCTGAGATCTTGCGCTACACGATAATGTTAAAAACTTGAAACAGAAATGAAGAGATAAATGCAACTATAAAATAAGCGGGCAGAATTAAATATTACCTTTTAAAAAATACAATAAAGGAAGTAAAAATATAAAAATTCTATGCTCTGCTAATAAAAATGATAATTTTGTAAATACAGTCGGCTCTTGATTTAACATACGGGCTGGGGACCTAGTGAAGTCGTATGTTAAATCGAGGGTATGTTAAAGCGAGAGTCTGTTTGCCTTAATTTCACATGCCGTATGTTAAATCGAGGTTTATTAAATTTCCTAACAGCAAAACATTTTCAAAAACAATTTATCAAGGATGTTGGTAGAGGGGAAACAAAAACAAGGATGTTAGAAGGCGAGACATTATCAAGGATGCTGGCAGTCAATCATTCTTCTGGAGCGAAATAATCTGGAATTGATTTCTGCTTCATACCCTTGTATCGTTCTTCATATAGAGCATCATCCAGCCGATCAAGCAATTTGAGAGTGGAAGGGTGACGCTTTTGGAAGATTGAATTGTTTGCCCACTGCTGCCATGCTCTTGCCTCTTCCTCCTTTCCTCCAGAAATATGACCCGGCGCTTTTTGATTAAAGTTTGCATGGTTAGTCTGAACAAAAAATAAATTAGAACTACAATCGTGAGTTAACAGTACAAAAACCAACAAAAAATAATGGAAACAGAAAAATTAGCAATGACACAGCTGAACACAAACTATTTTTCCAACAAAAAACGTGGCAATTCAAAAATCTCATTTATTTGTTTCTCATTTCATTGACAGTATGTTAAATCGAGTGTAGATTTCTTTGTCGGGACCAAGCCCAGCCGTATGTTAAATCGAGGGGTATGTTAAATCGGGGGTATGTTAAATCGAGAGTCTGTTTACCTTGTTTGATCGAGAGTCTGTTTACCTTAATTTGATTCAGACCAACCAAGTCGCCCTCAGCCGTATGTTAAATCGAAGGTGTATGTTAAATCGACCGTATGTTAAATCGAGAGTCGACTGTACCATAAACTAAAACCGAAATTAATAATTTTCTCTACAAAATAAAACAATTGCTTTAAGAGAATTGGCAAAATGCAAGTCACACTAATTTTTATCTAACCCACAATTTCTTCTTTTTCCTCTTCCTTGCTCTTTCAACGGGCAACAACTGCTGCTATTTCGGTTGGCTTTGTTCCAATTCCACACGAGTATATATATATGCAGTGCAAGTGGGTTGTGTTGAGCAACAATTGGATGGCATCAATCAAGTGCGAAAGCACAGACAATAAAAATAGTCAACTGTTTCCAAAACATAATAGGGCACAGACTAATAAAAAGGTACTAAGCTGTGTTACTGATAAGGCAAGGCTATTGGTCAAAAAATAAAAAGGGCGTTTTCTAAGAAATAGTCAAGAATATTGATTCAATATGACAGGAGCTTGTTTAAAAGATCACCCTAGAGACTGAAAATTATTAGCCCTAGGGGACTTTCTTTAGGTTTTTATTGTTGTGTGCCAACAAAGGGAGTTGGCACACAACAATAGAGATTTCTTCTATTTTATTTTGATTAATGTCTTTTTTAAAAGAAGGCTAGGGATTAGTCAGTTAGATTAGTTAGACAATAAGCAATAGATTTGTTTGCTGTTTCTTTGCAAAAGATTTATGCAGATTTGTTTGTAAATTGCAATGCTATCTACAATTGTTCAGTTAAATGTTAATTTTATAAAACTAAATTATTGTAATCTAATAACCGAACTTATTGCTTTTATGTTCATGGTTGGTTTAGGGACCCGAAGCTTGAGTTGAAGTATTTTTCATTGTACACACACCTTACGCCAACTCTGACTACAACTTCAACTCCAACCTGTTTCCGAAATTGTAGTTGATTTATTTTTTATTGGTGAACACCCTTACGCTAAATTACGCTAAATTTTAATGCTAAATATGCTATTTTATTTAGTGCTTATTGCTCTTTTAGAGCTAAAACATATGATTTCGACGTGAATTCTAAAAAAATTTCAAATTTCAAAATAAGAACAAATCTTATTAATAAAAACGTTTACGCGCCCTGAAAAAGACTCAGCAGTAGGCGCTTTCAGAATTTGAAAAGGTTTCTTGTGGAAGTCTGGGCATATTACATGCAAAATACCAACAATGCAAACAATTGTCAGAAGGCTTTTTTATTTGACACTTTCAGAAGTGTTAATTTTCAAAAAATATAATTTAATTAAACGAAAAGTTTTAAATATTAAATAAAGAATACTAGGGGAGGGGGGGTATACTCCGGTAGGGTCGAATACTATAATAAAGAAATGACTCATGTTGGATCACTAAAAATTTGAATCTACTCGTTTTTAAGGGTTCTCACCGATAAAAAAATACTCTATTTCGTGAACACTTCAGAGTTGTAGTGTTTGACATCGTGAACCCCCCTTACTTTGACTCCGGGTTCCTGAACGAGTTATTACCAAAAGTTTTTTTTTATTAAAACACCTATACTTCACACTTTTTGTACGGAAAACAGAAATTTAATAGAAAAAGCATTAACAGCTGGGTGTTTTAGCGACAACAACAACAGCAAAATATAAACAAGTATTCAGGTTGTTTCGAAACAAAAAAACCAAATGAAGATGTTAACCAAAAAAGACTGATTTGCCATCACTTTCTTTCAAGATTATGCAATCCATCTGTTCACACCAAAAAAGGCTGCAAATGTGGCGGGAGCCACACTCAAGATTTTACAGTTAGGTTTTAAAGTAGATTCTAATTTTTGAGTTGCTCAGTATTGATGTTTTAGAGCCTAGGACTAATCAAAATATTCTTAAGTCACAAAAAATACAGCAAAATAGTTATTATCCCTATATTTTTCAGCAAAACATTATCTCAGCTTGAGGTCATCGTTGATCCCTATCGTATAAGATGCTGCATTTTTTATTAAACGATAAAAGGGTAGACTAAAATAACAGATTGCCAAAATAGCCAAAATTTTGTCTTGATTAGGTGAAACAGGCCAGGTCTCTAATTAGTCAAATAAAGTTTTCCATAGCTAAAGCGGGGTTTTAGGTGGGGAATTAGAAGTTGCTCCGACTCCATGATTTTTTCCAGGGTTGAGTGTCTAAATGGGGATTTTCGAAGCCGAAAGACGGGCTTAAAGATTAATTAGGCAATGTTAGGAGCTAGGCTTTCAGGACACACAAGTTAAGCTACCCGTGACTAGTAATGTTTCGGCACTTATTGGGTTGAGTGGAGGGGGCGGTTTTTTTTACTTTTTTGAAAATCATGTTTAAACGTCGTCTAAGTAATTTCCCCGTAACTTCCCCGTAAGTAACTTCCCCGAAGGGGGCGCAAAGAGTTAGAGATGCGCGGACTCACTTACCTTAGACACGATTCCGAGAAGTACTCTTGATCATAAAATGCATATAGAGGCTCTTTTTGCCTAACTCCGGTTAAGAAAACGAGGTAGAATACCTTTATATAAGGTGATTTACTTTGGTCCCCCAAGGCAAAACATCCTACTTTTGTCAAATCAAAAAAAATTGAAAAATCAATTTTTTATGTAGAAAAATGTCAGAAATTATTCGTTTTGGGCATATAAAAATTACTTAGACGACGTTTAGACATGATTTTGAAAAAAGTAAAAAACCCGCCATCCACCACAGAACGCCCTCCCCCAACCCAATAAGTACCATGTTTCTTTATAATTAATTAAGAAATTAATAATTTTCAATTTCTGTAATTTAATATAAATGATCAATATGCAAATAGACAAAACAGGTATTTAAAAGTGACAAAAACAACTTTTGAAAATATTTGTTGCGCGACAAAATATTTTTTAGCATATTTTATCGTGCGACAAAAACAATTTTTTTCCGGATTTGAGAAGATAACGGCTGAGAAAAGTGACCATTCATATGAACATTTTATTATAAAGCTTTAATAAATATAAAAGCAAAGGGCGGAGTCCGAACTGGTCAATTTATTATGAAGTAAAGCAAATGAAAAGTAGCCAAATTATAAATATATTATGAGATGAACCACTGAAGCAGGGATAGAAATTGAGCATAAATATATATTAGGATATATTATAGGATATGAAAGGTTGCCAAGGAATCAAATATAAAAGCACTTGGTTAGGAAAAAGGCCAAACCACTTAACACTGAAAAATGTAGTAAAAATTAGTAAAACACAAATGAAAAGTTAAAAGACATTTTCTATATAAAACTAGACCACTCCTTGTTCCTTCGATTTTTTAAAAATTTTGGGTTTGGTCTCATTCCAAAAAAGACAATTCGGAGTAAGTTTACTCTTCACAACACGCAAAATTCAAATTTGGATCTCGAGATATGGCCTATTTGCAATTCAATCTATGTCGTATGCCGTCGAATGGGGTTATTTTCTTACTTCAACAAAAAAATTTTAAATTTTATTACAGGACCCTCACATATTATATACTATTCGACGCAGAGTTGAGCGGGCTGTCTAATGATGATAATGGTTTTTGCATGTCAGTCACTTTTGGTGGAAAAAATTGACAATTAACACGAGAATGGCGTGGTGCAACAAGTGTTGATTGTGACTCAGTTTTTGAATGCTGAACACAATGGTACCTGTCGTTTTTGCTTCGACCCGTGACCAAGTTGGTGAAAAGGTGTCCTGAAGGTAACAAATTATTTATGTATTCAGTGTCAAAATAACCGTCAGATTCTGGCCGTTTTTTTATGTGAAGCATTTGACTATATGCCATCTCTACACAAAGTTATGGCTTGTAGAAAGTCAGAATAGGACAACAAGAAAATCCCTACCCCAACAAATAAGTATTGATTTATCTCGACTGCTTGGTATTTTTAAAAAGCTAAACTCCTGGCTGTCATTTTAGTGTATCATGAGTATGCATGCGGTATGACATTCATAGCATACCACATGAAAACCTGTATGTGTCCAGCTGGATTTTGACCATAAATAATTTGTAACCTTCGGATCCCCTTTTGACCAACTTGGTCACGGATCGAAGCAAAAACGACCGGTACCATTGTGTTCACCATGAAAAACTGAGTCACAATCAACACTTGTGGTGACCTGTCGTTCTCGTGTTAACAAAAAAGTCTTATTTTTCACTATTTGAAAGGTCGCCCAACACGTTTTTTATTGCAGATTCGAAAAGCGCAACGCATTTTGCACAAAAATTGAAAAAAGGCAGCAACAAAAAGTTAGTCAATGAGACAAAAAAGTGTGCACGCCAAATTTTCAATGATTTTTATGACATTTAGTCTCTTTGAGGTACTTTTGAAGCAATTTTTTTGAATTTGAAGTGAAGTATCAATACTATTTAATGCAGAATCAAACGGGTCTTTATAAGAATAATTTCTTACAGAAAAAATTCACTCAAGAATGAAGTTTACGAAATCGAATTCCTTTAGAGAACACTCCATTCTTACTACTTTAAAAGCGCAACTTGTTATTTTCATGATCTTTTACTTCAGATCCTTTTCAGTTTATTTGTAATTTTAGATCTTTTAACATTTTTTTAAATCTTTTCACACTTTTTGCATTACATTATTGAATTTTTTCAGTATTTTAATTACATTTTTTTATTTTACTGTACTTTTACATATTCTCACTCTGCTTTAAAACCTTTGGTCTTCGCTTTATTTTTTTGTAACTACTATATTTCTAATCGCTTTTTATAGTTTTTGTTAACTTGAACTATTTCTTATACAATACTTGTTAAGCGAACAGCAACTTTTATTCACAATTGTAATCGAACAGCTACATCAGTTTAAAAGTTTACTAGCTCGCGCCTGCGGCCGTCCTAACGTGGTAAACTAATAACGCGACTTCGCTCGTGGCCACGCTGCTCAATGCAACTAGCCGGTCGGGTCGGGGCCATTTTGGGCCAAAACCCTGACCCGAATCCCCACCGAAATTTTCTCAAAACACGGGCCCTGAAAGCTGGGGCCCCATTTATTGGAGTAAAACCTAAAAATGATACCGTTTTCGCCATTTTTTTTTCAAGTTTATTCGTATGATTTGTTGGTTGTTTGTCTTTAGGATGTTTCGTGTGCAGTTCCTTGTACGCATTTGTGTTTTACTCACGTCAGTTATTTAAGTCGAGCATCATTTGGAATATCGAGCTAATCACGCATTTTATATTGATTTGACAATAGTGTTTCAACGTCTTCGAAGTAATCTCTGCACGCTAAAAGGCTATTTTTGACACTTTCCTGCATAAAAAATAAATTTTTTGAGAAAAACATTTTTGGTCAAAATTTAACCTTTTCCTTAGGGAATCAAGGCAAATAAAGATTTTAGTCAAATTTTGGCCAATTTTTTCCAAAATCAATTTTTATATACGAAAATGTCAGAAAATGGCTTTTTATCGTTTTTTAGCGCATAAGCATTACTTAGAAGGCGTTTAAGCACTATTCTTAGATCAGTATAAAATATGTGAGACTCTGGACCAAAAATTTCGAAACCCCGAAATTTGGCTCGGGGCCTCGCGGGGCCCAACCCGATCGACATTAAAAACATCGTCCCCGAACAGTATAAGAGAGTAAAACCCCGTCCGAAACCTGCCCCGAAGGCATTTTTCTGTCACTAGATATTTTGGTGTTTTTGTTCTAGTATCTTAACAAATAATTACTTCAATGCAAATTTTTGTATGTTAGTCAAAGTATTTATTCGCACGAGAAAATTTATCAATATTTTTTGGTAATTTTCTTTTACTAAATTTTCAATCTATTGATTAATTTCTCAAATTAACTTGTTTATTCTATTGAACCAAGACAGCTCTTCGACGGCCATACTGACCTCCGCCAACTCCAGCATCTGAGCCCTTGTTTCCTCCACCAGTCTTGTGACCACTTCCATCTCTAGCTGGACAAGTACAATACTCAGCATCCTTGCCTGGCTTGCCCAAACCTCCCTCAGGTCCTTCTTCTCCATCCTGCCCACTTGGGCCTTGGAATCCTGGAGCACCTGGGGGTCCTTTCTCACCGGCTGGCCCGATTGGTCCATCTTTTCCAGCGTCTCCTTGAGGTCCTTCTGGTCCTTGAACTCCAGGTGGTCCTCTGGATCCCTTGCGACCAATTGGCTTTTCTCCATCAGTTCCGTGCTCACCCGACTTGCCAGCCTTGCCGTCATCGCCGGGAGCTCCAGGTGGACCTTGGTCACCAGGCACACCAGGAATTCCATCTCTTCCAGGAAAGCCTGGAGTGCCATTTGGTCCTCGCATTCCTCTCATTCCTGGTCGACCAGCATCTCCTGGAGGACCTTGAGGTCCGTTAGGACAGTTGAAACATCCTTTAGCTGGAGCATTTTGGAAATCTGGAGCGTCCTGGCCGGGTATTCCGTCTTTGCCGGGCAAACCTGGGGAAGCTGGAGGTCCCTGCTCTCCCACTGGTCCAGCTGGACCAGGTGGACAGTCATTTTTGGGGTTGCAGTCTAAAAATTTAGTGAAATGAATTTTTTATAAATTTTTGTTAAATTAGACTTACTGCAAGCACTTCCGAGCCCCACATTAAGTGGTCCGGTAGCCACAGAGGCAGTAGGCAGGGAATGACTGCCTCCACTAGGCCCGCCATTGCTGTTTGCTCCATAGCCACCATAGGCTTGACGACGTTGACGGTTAGAGGGTGTTCCAGCTCCCATGCCCAACATGTCTTTCCACAAATCATCAGTCAGCACCTAATTAAAAATTTTTAAAATTCTAACATTTATCTTGATATATATATTCTTTACTCAGAATTTTTAAATGTAAAATGGATTTTTTGAAGCCTGGTTGTATGCTAAACACCTGGTTTATTTTGGTCAGGATAAACTTTCTCGAGAGTGAAAGTAGCGTTTGACTTCTCTATTATATTTGGTATAACGACGATTCGATACACATTGTGATTCGATACGGTGATTCGATACACTTTTACACATACGTTGACATACTATGGTATGCTTTCTTCTAAAAGAGATATAATTTGAACATAGTTTTGTTACCTGGGGCTTACAGCATATATAAACTCTGGTACACATGATTTTTTAATGCATCGAGTGGTTTTTTCTCAGATATGGTGAACGGCCGTTTCGCCCTTTTTGGAACCTTCACTGAACAGTTATTCATCTTCAGAATCCAACGCATCCAGATTAGATCCATTCATAAGATACTCAATAAATATCGCCCCGCAGATATCCCCTAGCTTATTTTTTAGTTATGTTTAGCGTAGTACATGGATATAATATTTATTAATTTATACTACTGCATGTACTACACGTTCCCCTATCCCTTGCAATGTGGAGTATGCTGGTCTTGGCCGCGAAGCAGCCAACCCCTTGGCAGGGTACAACAACATGTGGGACCACTGAATGTTGGTTAGGACTATTAAGGGTGGACTTGTGTGCTATACACATTAACATATATGGTGTTCCTAAAAACGGGCACTTTTGATAATATTCATTTTTGTATTTATAAACCGCATTTTTTTGCATTTATTATTTCCGCATTTAATCATTTTATTGCTTTCTTTCTTATTTTCGATCGCATTCGGTGCAACAAGGATGGACGTTTGAAGCCCTAAGTCATAAGGTCAGCTTCAAGCAGTGATGTTAAAATTTCACTTACAATTACATTTGCATAATCGAAGTGATTAATCGAATCGAATCAGTAGAAATCTTGGTTTCATTTGATTAATCAATTGAACTGGTGGTTACAAGTGAATAATCAAATGGAATTGATTGAGCTAATGGTTTCAATTACATAATCAAATTCATTCAGTTAGAATCGTAGTTGCATTTAATTAACCAAATGTAAATGAAATTGAATTTATTGCATATAATTTACCTAGGAACATGAAAACAAGTAAAATTGAAGTGTTGATTACCGTAAATACGACACTCTCACCAATTAACAAGTGCTGCTAGTTGTTTAAATGAATAAACAGCTTTTTTCAACAAGGAAGGTGACTCTCTATTTTTATCCCTTTAGTTGCTAACGCGGCTACTGAGAAGACTCTCTCGGTTGAAGCACCGAATATCAGGAATGCATACAAGTTGAGTGCGGCTTTCCGTAATGGAGCCTGAACGACAGTTGTTAGTGAAGAAATATAGAAATAGATTTCGACGCTCAAATGTCGTGCGCTTAAATGTCAGATATTTCTGAAAAGGTAAATCCTTAACCGTGCGAGCGCCAGAAAATTTCTTCAAACATTCCTTCCGCTTACTTCTAATACGATCACTAACAGTCGTGGGAAAATTTTGGCAATATACATCATGTATATTAGTTAAAATTAGATATTTATTTAAGAGATCTCCTCTCTGGACCACTTGGAGAGGCAGCAATCACGTTGAAGCCATCCATGAAACCACTTTTCAGAACTTGAGACTTTTTGGCCAGTGATTCCTCTTCATAAAATACAGCAACGTAAACTTTTGCCTGACGGTAAAGAAAGCAATAAGGTGGGGATTTTCATAAAAGATCAAACAAAATTTGAAAAATTGACAAATAAGAAAGACTAAGGTGCATCATAAGCAGTCCACCCAAATGATGTTTTTCGATGTTTTAAAGCTTTAAACATGTAAAAAACATGCTTTTAGGCAGGGGAAGAGCATTTTCGAGAAAAAACTTGTGCAGATTAAAAAACGCAAAAAAGCTGCCGACAAGGAATTTATAGACTTGGAGTTTTTGCGTTACTTTGCCAGTTACCGTTACACCGCCAGTTCATGCCAGAACTTTAAAACAAGTAACCTCATGAAACCTTTTCAATTTAATTTTCAAGTTTCTTTCAAGTTATCATGTTCCAAACAAATCAAATGCAATAAATTCAATTTCGTTTACATTTGGTTAATTAAATGCAACTTAGACTTTAACTGAGTGGATTTGATTATGTAATTGTATCCAATTTCAATTGAATAAGACCAGTTCAATTGGATGGTTCAACTAGTTCAGTTCAATTGAAGAGTTCAGTTCAATTCAGTTCAATTGATTAATTTTGATTAATCAATTGAAATCGAGAGTTTTTTTATTCCATTTGATTAATGAATTGAAACTACGATTTCTTTTAGTTTGATTTGATTATGTAATTAATAACTATACCCCTCTTCTATCGGTTACGTTCTTCGTTGGTCGTAGCTACCCCTTTCTTAGTCATACGAGCGATGCTGGTTGCTCGGCCAAAAGCGCGTCAAAAATTAATTGATGAAATTAATTGTATAAAGCATTCAATTGATTAATCCTAACATCACTGGCTTCAAGTGCGAGCATACGCACATGGTAATCAACCACGTAGTGAGTTAGCCATGTGCAGCCAGCCACGTTAATCTCATGCTAAGAGAGCTACACCTGGGGTTACGGCAGAATGAGAGGACTCAGAACCGGCCTCACAACCATTCTTTAAACATCGTTGGTCACACCGAAAGAGTGCGCGAAAGCCATTGACAACAATTTTCATAACTGCCTGAATTTTTTTTGGGACACCCTGTACAATCTTATTAACATACCTTACAGCTTACTAAGGTTTGATTGACCTAAAAAACTTGGAATACAACTGGAGATGAGCGCGCAGAATTGCCTATGACATAAATTTGAGAGAGACTCTTGATAATGAATATATAAAGACCTTAAAAAGAGTACCTAGAGAGTACCTTAAAAGATTAAAACTATCGAATCGCAGTATCGGATCGCAGTATCAAATCACAATGTGTATCCAATCGTATGCCAGTCCTTATATTTTTGATGACCCATATCTAACCTCTAGTTCAGAGTTCCGATTTGTGCTTTATTTAAAGCATTGGGCTTTATTTAGGACCTAAAAAACTGAAAATCTATCAATAATGTCGAAATTTTACGTCAAATGCCTTATTTTCGGCCTTGAAAACTTTTTAAGCTTTTTTTAAATTTTCGAAATTTTTTTGAGATCGGAATCTTTCTCTGGTACGATAAAAATTCTTACTTTAAACTGGTCCATCTCATTATCTAGCTCATTCCAGATTCCTTGCAGATCCCGGTAGATACCCAGGATGCCGAGCAAGCACAAGAATATAGTAGCGCTACTGAAAGCGATAGCCCCAGTTGTGGCGGAATGGACCGACATCTCTGACTGCACAAGTCTAAAATAATAAGTCTTGGGTCGAGAAATCCCAAGAAATCAACTTATGTGGTCTACAGCCAAAACCTACAGCTTTATATATGAACTAGCAGTAGTAGGTGTATTTATTGGTGGACCCTACTTAATTCAATCAACATCACCAAGCTAATGAGCCGACTTTATTGGATTTGCCTCTTCTTCTGTCGGATAGCGCTAACTTCTTGTTCCTGTCATGTTTTTTGTGTGTTGCTCATTTATCTATCTCTCTTTTTGCTGGAGAAAGCAGTAAAAAACTTTTCCCATACATCCCAAAACAATAAAATTTTCACGTCAGCATATCACTTCCTCCTTGTGATCATATCAGCAGAGAACTTTTTCGTCGAATATATAAAAAAGCAGTGTAGCCCAAGGCTTTTCTCTATCACAATGCTTTTTCTTCCTTTGTTTTGTAAACTAAGCGATAATCCACTGCCTTGCGGCTAACTAGATGATTTATCTTCTTTTTTTTGGGATTTTTTTATAAAATAAAAGAGTCATCTTAGGTAGACAGCTAAGAAAATTAAAACTTTATTTGAACGGTTTATGCAGTGTCTAAAAAAGACATTAAAAACACAAAATACATATAAAATGTATATTTTTCAGTCAAAAAATTATATGTGTACGCAATGACAACCAAACTTCAGGTATTTTTGTTTTAGAAGTTCACAGCCAAATACGGTATTTTCTCTAAGAATAGCCCCTACCTGATTTAAAATCGTGTTCTTGGCATTGTGTTTTTGACCAACTTTTTGAAGACTGCTTTCAATCTAATCACCACTCATTTTATAGCCAGTGATATGAGCTACAAAATAGGTGGTAACTTGTCTAAGAGAAGTCTTGAAAATGGGGCAAAAAATGCCAAGAATACGATTTTGAATCAAGGAGCGCTTATATTAGAAAAAATACGGTAAAAGTTAGTTATTTAGAGATATTTAGTGTGAATAAAAACAAATTTACTCTCAAATTTTTATTCTCCAATCCATTATTACTTGTACAAGTATATAAACGAGAGCAATCGTGTTTCTATCTACATTCTTAAAGACTAATTTAAACTCGTCGTTTGCGGTATGGGGCAGCAGCACCTCCTTTGCCGCCAGCTCCTGGTCCAGATGGACCAGCACCAGCTCCAGCTCCTCCCTCACCATTGCGTTTGGGGCATGGGCAGTACTCGGCATCGTTTCCGGCTTTGCCCAAACCTCCCTCTGGTCCTTCTTCTCCATCCTGTCCACTTGGGCCTTGGAATCCTGGGGCTCCTGGGGGTCCTTTGTCTCCTGGAGCTCCTGGTGGGCCATTTTGTCCAGCATCTCCCTGGGGTCCTTCTGGTCCAGCCTCTCCTGGAGGTCCACGAGCTCCCTTGCGGCCAACTGGCTTCTCGGCATCAGTTCCCTTGTCTCCTGGGGTTCCAGCTTTGCCATCATCTCCTGGAGCTCCGGGAGGTCCTTGGTCTCCGGGGGTACCAGAGAATCCATCTCGGCCAGGGAATCCTGGCTGACCCTTGGGTCCACGTTGTCCTCGGATTCCTGGTCGTCCAGCCTCTCCAGGCTGTCCTTGTGGTCCAGCTGGGCAGTTGAAGCAACCTTTAGCTGGGGCATTCTGGAAGTCTTGGGCTGATTGACCATCTTTGCCGGGAATACCGGGAAGACCTGGCAGACCGTTGGGTCCGGCCTCTCCCACTGGTCCAGCGGGACCTGCTGGGCATGCGTTTTCAGCTTTGCATTCTAAAATTTTAGAGCGTTAACTATTTGTGATAGTTAAAATAAATTCAAAAAAATCTCTATTCTTAATTTTTTTTATATTTAAAAAACTCACGGCAGTTAGCGTTGTTGTTAGGAGAGATGTTTCCACCTGGACCAGCTGGGAAGTTGGGTGCCTGTCCGATTGGACCAGTGGGGGCAGCCCCATGAGGACCGCTTGGACCACCACCGCTAGGACCGCTAGGACCACTTGGACTGCTGGCTCCATAACCACCATAGGCTTGACGACGTTGACGGTTGGAGGGGGTTCCAGCTCCCATGCTTAACATGTCTTTCCAGAGGTCGTCGCTCAACACCTTGAAGCTGTCCATCTCAGTATCGAGTTCAGCCCAGATGCTCTGAACATCGCTGTAGATGCTAGAGATGGCGAACAGACACAAGAGAAGAGTGGTGCCCGACAAGGCAATAGCCCCAACAGTCGCCTTATTGATCGACATCACCTCAACAAAAACAGTAAATTAATAAAAAAAATTAAAATAGCTTAAAGCACAAAAATAGTGAGAAATTAGTTCCGACAAAAAGTTAAAGTGAAAATCGCAAATATTTGACTAAAGTGTAAATCCTAAATATATGACTAAATAATACTGAATAATATTATTTTATGACTTAAAAATTGACGGTACATTTTTTTGCTGGACAATGGCTCTTTTCAAGCTCACACTTAACTATTTAATTAATACAGTCAGCCCTGAAAAAGCTTCTTTTTACAGTTGATTGCAAACTATATTTACAGTCAAAGGCTACAGTTATAACTGAAAGCTAACTAAATTTTTGTAGAATTTGAGAACCATCCCACTCGAATATACCTCAGCAAAAGCAATACCACTACAAAAGAACAATTGAACCTACTGTTTGAATGCTCTAATATTGACACCAATAGAAGTTTATATACCCACACAGTCAAGTGAAAAGTAGACTAAACCAGTGTGCAAAAAAGTGTCGATTCCGGTGTTTGTGGCGGTAATCACGGGTGATCCGCCCCTTGATGGGCTGTCGCTTATTAAGAAATCGCTTTTTATCACTAATATGTGGAGATAATCCACAATGTAAGAGTGGATTTGACGATCTATTCTTTTTAGAAAGCAGCTTAATTATAATTGGATGGAAATAGGAGCGATATATTCACACTCTTTTCCCGTTCTTTTTTCTTTGCTTTCCTCGCCGCTATCAATCATTTCCTTTGTTTTATAAGAGATAGCTGCAGGGCATACCCAATTTTTAGTATTTTGTGAAAACTTGACAGTTGTAATTTGGTCTGTAATTTTTTGGCATCGTAAAAAGTTGAAAACTTTGTTAAACTTTGTTAATCAGGTCATTACAATTACTTAACGTAGCCTAAGTACCGTATTATCTCTAATAAGCGCCCATAGGCTTTAATTAGAAAAAATACGGTAAGCATACCATCAAAATGAGCTAATCTTGAGTGTCGCGAAAGCGATTTATTTTAAGTAAAAGCATTGTGTTTTGTATAAGTGTCTTTTTAAATATGTTTTCTGGCTAGCCACTATTCCGGCTAATCTATTCTTTTCACCAAACTTTATTTCTAAACAAATTCAAACTCCTTTTTGACCATCTGTTGGAATGAAATAGAGACATATAACTCCACTAGAAAATCGCACTCCTAACTGGAGGCTTACAGAACACACACGTTCTTTAAGTCCCATGTTCCTACAGCGGGCCTGATTCGAAATCCGGATCACCCGTGTTTATTCATCAGAGAAAGAAATAAAACTCTTGAAATAACTAAATTAATTTAAACTAGCGTTTTTGCAAGACGGTTTGATAATATAGACGGTTTGTTTATAGTAAAAAGCTTTTTTGTATGGTAGTTTTGGAGTTTTCGTAGAATCGCTCAAATTACAGTTTGCTGGATGGACTATAATATGGATTGAGAATGTTCATTGAGTAGACCAAAAAAAGTTAACTTGCTTATTGTAAGCTGTCTAGTTAAGAATCCATTCACCTCTAGGTATGTTGATCTACCTAAGCCACCTGAGCATTGTGTACCACTACCAACTCACTTCCACCTGAGTATAGATACCCAGGAACTGACTTTGTGGTAACCTCTGAGAGCCTCTACCTATGTACAACAACCTGAGTGCCTGGATACCCTACGGGGTACGAAACTGCTCCGAAACTGGGGTTCCTGCAAGTCAAATTGCTGTTTTAGCATTATCGAACACTGTTTGGGGCACGATTCTAGAATCTAGATAGGGTGCAATAATTTTGAATTACTTTCAGCTAAATCTGAAATTTTGGATTCGAGAGATCCTCCAAATGGGTACCATTTGGAGGAGGTACTAGGTAGTTTTCCTACCTAACCTTAGGCCTAATGGTCCCATAAAAACTAATTAATGACTATTATTCAAATAGAAATAGTGTTTTCTACCACCAAGATTTGAACCTGTAACTCAAAAATTTAGAGGGTAATTCGCCGGAAGCAAATATGTAGAGAGGGGATTTGTAGAAGGAAATTCAACTAGAGCACCAAAAGCTGAGAAATTTTAAGATAAAAAAAATCAAACCATAGTTGGCAATCAAACACCTAAAACAAAAAAGCTAGTTTAACTCAATTTGTAAACCAATTGACTTATAGACCGATTGACCGCACCCTAATTTAAGGTACTTATTTACTATACTTATTTAACCTGACCCACTATTTTTATTTTTTGAAAATGTCCTAAAATTACCCCTTAAGCTTAGTTTTTCTGTTCAAGAAGATAAAAGAAGCACGTATGAACACTTTCTAAATTAAAATCTTGAATTAAAAAAATTGTCATTCACAACTCATACGTAGACGATCTTTTTAAGGTATTCTAGGGTCATTTTCAGGTGATTTATTACATGTTTTACTGGAACTAGGCAAAAGAGCCTCTACTATATGGATTTGTCAGCCAAGAAATTTTTTGAGATAGTCAACTGCTTCATACTCAAGAAATCATAATTAAGCTCGCGATTCAAAAGACTCAAGAAAATATTCACTTTATTTCTCAGCTTAAGAGAGAAACGAATAACTTTATGTGATAAAAACAATTTTGAGACATTTAAATTTCATGACACACACACATGCCCACAACACTATTTAGCTAATTCAAACAATTCGGTTGATTCATCGTGTCAAGTCCAAAACTCTTCCTTTTAATCAATTCAACTGGATGAATCGACTCAGCTGAATAAATTGATCCAACTGATAGAGGCAAAAGCTAATCAAGGCAATGGAAAAAAAGCAAACGAAAAAAGAATTATTGGGGGATTTACTACTGGACTACTGGGATTTTTTTGGACATCATTCTTGAGCATTAAATAATAAAAGCACCTTTTTAGCAAAAGAAAGATAGGCGTTTCTCTGCAGTGACCTGTAGTGAATATGCCAATTATAAAATGATGAATAAATTGTTTATTCAGGCACATGACTGGTCAAACATAACTGGACCCTTATGTAACACACTTCGCCTATTTGGAAGCACTAGTGTGGCAAGGTTTGGTCAGATCTTATGGACAAAAGAAAATTCCATCAATTACTCTAATGTGACATTCCAAAATCCTTGGTTTGAAACAAAACATTAAAAAAGCAAGGTTCGTGTGGCAATCTATTTATGTTAATTTTGTCTCTCTGCGCTAATTTCTTCTCAACATTTTTCTGTCATATTGAAAATTAAAAACAATGAAGGGATCTTATGTACTTAATGACACCTTGAAAAGTTTTAATTCTAAGCTTTTCAATATTCAATTTTTTTTTGAAAATAAACATTTCAACGGAGACACATTGCAGTATTCCCATGATCACTTGTATCGAAAGCTTTGTACTAAAAAAGCTTTGAAAATGATAGTACGGATAAGTTTTTTTCGTCTAAAAATTGATTGCTTTTGTTAAAATGTCAATTTACACTTTAAATTTCAGTCTGAATAGTCTAATGATTCTGCAGATTATTTCATTCTTCATCTTATTTGCCGCTGTTTTTTCGCCAAAAAGCTGTTCGACAAAAACACAAGCCTTCGTTAGCAGGCCAAAAATCTGTGGTATGGCCAGGCACCATCCACACACGAAAAAGTATTTCAACCGCATCTTCTGTTAGTTCAAACGATGATGAAATGATAGATGATAGTCATGTGTTAGAAATCACACATGCGTTGAATGAACAGATGTCGGAGAATGAACAAATGTTAGATGAATTATTTTCTGATAGCTCAATTTCGACAACCATTTCCGACAACAAACCTTTCGAAAATGACGGATTTGTTCCAGCAAAAGCTAGAACCAACAGCAAACCTCCTTTTGCCTAACTTAGCAGTGCTACAGCTATCATTGGAACGATACAAAAGCACCGGAGACACGTTCATTGGCTCAAGCAACAGCTTCGCTTTCTTGTCTCGAAAAAAAAATTCAGAAGGTGAATAAAAAAAAACAGCTTTCTGTGGCGCATTCCTGGACCCGAGTATAGGAAGGAAATTACCTATTTTATGTAGGAGTCTACCTAGATGGAATACGAACGAGGTATTTAAAACAGTAAAACAAAATGAACAAAAGGCTTAATAAGCTTAATAACATATTGAAAATTAAAAACAATTAAGGGATCTTATGTACTTAACGACACCTTGAAAAGGGCTTAATAATAAAACAAAAGGTTTAATAAGCTACACACTGCCAACCCTGGTCTTAACTCTTTTCAGTTTTTGACGTAAAACTTTTTTTCTACATGGCAAACCTGACATTCTGACACAGAATTCGTGATCAGCCTAGCCAACTTGCATATAAAACTGCTTTTAACGTAAAAATTGATTGCCATATTTCAAATTCCTCTCGAGACAATAAATATTTAAATTAAAAAGTATTAATTAGACAAAAATTTTGAGAAAAATGGATTTTATTAGAAAAAGTCGAGTTCTGAAAAGGCTTTTTTCATAATCACCACTGTTGATCCAACTTTTGCAATCATTGCCGGGGCATGTAATACCTCATTAAAAAGCCCATCATCTGGTCTTTCAAATGATATATAACACTTTAATGAAACATCATGGAAAGTACCAGGGCTGCACCGAATATCCGATCCGATATTTTTTTATATCCGGTGCAGCCCTGGAAAGTACCCTAAGCAATCAAAAGTTCAAACAAAGGCCAAAATTACGAGTGTTTAACTTCGGAGGCCAATACCTCAAAACTGAGTGAGAAAAACGTAAAATCGATGCTTGCCATCGTTTTCAGCGTATTCTGAATAGGGTATATATGTAATAATCAGAGGCCGTACTCTCAATGACGTTAAATAACGGCGACCGTCATGACTCTCGATTGAGAGTATGGCCTCAGGGATGCCCTAGAAATCACTATCGGCAACTTCAGGTCCAATTTTACAAAAAAATCGCCCTCAGAGGGGGACTATTTCATGGTTTTGAATTAAAGGTTTTGAACGGAAAGTTGGAAGTTTGAAATAATAATTAAAAATGACTGTGGTTTTTTTGTCTTGGTCTTTCTTTTTTCTATTCAACTATTAAAAAGTTATTTGTTTCGGGAAGAAGCTTGAGAAAAGAAAAGATCCCTTTTCTAAGCATATAAATGTCAAATACTTGCTTAGTTGTGGGACCTTAAATACGTCGACATTTGACCTCCCACCTTCATTGTGCCAGACTTTATAAGTTATTTTCTCTGCTCATAGCCACTGAGTACAGCATAACATCATAAAAAGCTTATAGCATAGCTAAAATTTAGCAAATGAAACACGGAGACAAAAAATGACAAGTTTTTTTAATTATTATTTCAAATTTCCAACTTTCCGTTCAAAACCTTACCCGACATAAAACAGTCCCCCTTTAAATATCGATAAATTTTGTCTCCCCAATCCTACACTTTTATACAAAAGCTTTTCTGTCATAAAAGGCTTGTTATGTGAAACGTGAAATTCTAATAGTTATTTCCGCGTAAAATTTTCGGAATTGTCAGCCCACTTTAAGCCTTTCACGTATAGACCTAGCTTCAAAAATTAAAAAAACTCAATATATTTCTGATCGTATGTAAATAAAAAACTAAACGTTCAAAAATATTTTTATTCAAATGCATACAAATAAGTAGAGATACGCCCACACGTAAGTCTTGATAGATAAGAATGGCAGAGATAATATGCAATCAAACCTTTTGTTTCACATTCAGCCATTAGCCATTATATCTTGAAAATCACTTATTTTCTTTTCAAGTATTTCTTTGATTTCTTGGATGTCTCGCATTTTGTTGTCTAGTAGCTCCCATTGCTCTTCGCTAAACTAGTTTGATTAAAAAATTAAACGCTAATGCCGTATAAAGCCGACCACCACACTCCCCCCCCTTCCACCAATAATTTCTTAGAAGTACATATAAATCACCGAGATTTGTGATGGTGAGGGTGTTGTGAAGGGTTTTACGACACTAACACTTCAGGGGGAGTGTGGTTTAGGATGGGGATTGGTTGGAGCCTAGTTGGATCATATTACACTAGCGTCTTAAATCTCACATTGATGACCTTATACTACTTTTAAAAACTAGGTGGAAAACTTAAAAAGTCTAGATTAGACCGCATATAAAAATTTATTGGTGGTGAAATTGATATAAATCTTAAATCTACAATGATTTTCAAAGCATTGCTTTAACACTCGCATTACCGTTTGTAACTTTGGTGCGAATTTGTGCTGAATTAGAAAAGTAGCCCTTTTTGAAATTTGGTACCTTTTTAAATATCCGCAAAATTTGTGTAAATATTGCTTGGTTCGTTTACACACATATAGGTTCATATAAGTTCACATACATTAGAAAAAGCATTCAATTGCGCGTCGAACGATATATTATTACAATTACAAAATTATTACAAGCACTTAAAAACTATTTAAAATTCATTTAGTTGAAAAAAAATATGTTGCATGTTTTGACCGGCACGCCAAAGATTGGGCCATTTCAAATTGGGCCCAGTCAAATTGGGCCCCTTCAAATTGGGCCAAAATCAAATTGGGCCAAAATCAAATTGGGCCAATTCAAATTGGGTCATTTCATTTAATTTTTTTAGTAACGAAAATTAAATACTTTTTCCTCTTATGGAGAGTCTTAAGAGTATCTTCTTTAGATGTGATAGTATTCTAATACAGCCGACTTTCGATTAATCGACTCTGGCCAGCAAAAGGATTCAAAAAAAATTATCTTAATAAATTGGCACTTTTTTCTGTCATCAGAGGAGTTAACTGTAGTGAGTTTCCTACCTATATTATAGCACTTGCGAACACCTTCAAACATATTTATTTTTGTTAGGTTTGCCATTTCTGAACAGTAAAATTGTAAAAGGGGAAAATCGAACAAGTGATTACATCCAGCACCATTCAACTGAAAGCAGTCAAAATATGGCCCGATTTGATTTTGGCCATTTGAATGGGCCCAATTTAAATTTGCCTAATTTGAATTTGCCCAATTTGAATTTGGCCCAATTTGACTGGGCCCAATTTGAAATGGCCCAATCTTTGGCGTGCTTGACCAAGGAAAAGGACATTTTTCAGGAGCCTTTTTGCCCTTTTTTCTCAGTTTTTTTAAATTACAAACACTATCTTGTTTAGCGTGAAATTCTGCACAAGTACACCAAAGTTACAAACAATAATGCGAGAGCTAATTAAAGAACTATGATAATTTGAATGCGGTAGACGCCCGAAAAAAGTAGGGTAAAAAACAACAACTTGGTTAGTACCCCTGTATGCTTTCTAAATAATATAACTTACATATGAATGGCACAATTTTCGTATTCTTCCAAAGTGTATTCGTCTAAGCTGTCAGACGAATTATTGGGCTGATCAACTTGTGGTGTACGTCCTCTTCGTTTAGGTGGTTCAGCTGGCTGTGTGCTTGAGCCTCTAGAATTGTAGGCAGTATTAGAAGCTGTGCTAGGGGCACGACTTCTTGTCTTAGGGGGCTCTTTTGGCTGCCTGGAAACACTGCGAGCTTTGTTGAGACTGCCGGGAGGACGACCTTTCGGTTTTTTCGTAGGTGGTGATTCCACAGGAGTCATGCCTTTGAGCCGTGCAGTTCTAGCAGCAGGCTTAGATGCACCCAAATTACTCTTTCTGAAAAATATTTGTCCCCTATTGCCGAATCATTTTTGGCATATTTTTAGCCTTAGTACCCGTGTTTTTTTTCGATATTTATTTCTGCCTTAGTCTCTCTCGTTGTTTTTTTGAAAACTTTTTTCGATGTATATTCAAACAATGACAAATAATTTTAGTCATTTACATTCTAAATTTTTTTTCGCATAGTTCCTCTGCCAAACACATACGCATCTCGTTGGCTAAAATTGGAATAAAAATTAGATATGTGCTTTATAAACTGAAAATTTGGTAGTATTGCAGATAAAATAACGAAAAAATTTGCCAACTAAAATACATTAAATAGATTAACCTATCTGGACTATAATGTCTAGTGGGAGTCTTAGTTCTTGCACCCACTCGCGTGCTCGGAATCTGCTCATCTGGTTCAGTGCTGTACTCCCTGCTTTTAAATGTACTTTGATTAAAGGAAGACGGTGGTTTAGCTGATGGAGTAATCTGATGAGACTTGAAAGTGTGCTGCTGCTGCGCTGTATAATCTGTGGGTGGAGATGTCATATAAGATGGCGAACAGTCAGGATAGTTTGCTGAATAAGCAGGACTTCGAGGGGCAAAAATAGGTTTTCTCACCTGTAAAGTCAAATATATTTTTTTTCTAACCATAGTGAGGGTCGTATGTGCTGAAATGAAATATCCAGTCTCTCGAGAAGAGCATGAGTTATATATTTTGGCGGTTCTTGCACATATTTTGTGTACTCAATCTTTTCAACAATCCCAAAATTTTACAACAGAAAAGCTCACTAACAAGAGTTCTCCCCAATAGAAAAAACCCCATCATTACAAAAAATAGTTAACATATTGAAATCGTTAATGCAAAAAGCTTTATACTGCTTGTTACTTACTAACTTATTATACCAACATTTTCCAAATAGTGATTTTTTATCGGAAGCTTTAAAAAATAAGCTTTTTTATCAGTGGTAGTTTTCAATTCTTCGGAACACTGTAATTTAAAGAAAAAACTATTAATATTCGAAGCTTTGATCTCAATATTACTTAACTACAAAAAATTTTAAAAAATTTTCAAGAAAATCTAAAAAAAATTTCAAAAAATTTTTGAAATTTTTGAAAAACAGCGCTTGTACAAGAATTATGATGAGGCCGGCGCCTTCTTAAAATATTGGGCGCAGCGCCGACCTTCGAAATCCAAAGGGCGCCAGCACCGGACGCCGGGTTGTAAAAATCGACGCCGGCCTCGGGCGCCTGGAGCCCGGCGCCCGTGCAAGTATGGTTGTAAACCTGGTTAAAAAAGTCGTAAGATCTAGGTCGTGCTTTATAACTAGTTTGGCTAAGTGAAAAACAAGCATTGAGAGTTTGACTTGAAAGCTTGATGCATTTTCCCGTCACTATTTTCTTCTGATTTCATTTTGGTTTTCTTGCATCCTTTTGTTTAGGTAAGAAGTAGCTCATGGCATTACTGATATAATGAAACCATTTAAGCTCCAACATCCTGTATGACATATTTTTGTTTATAGTTAGATTCTGTTTCATGAATATAGTCTTCGAATCTGTAAGATTAGCACTTTTACTGATATGCAAAAATTACACATATGAAACAAAATAAAAAAAACTTATTACTGAGTTGTGTTGTCCAGCAGGCACAGCTAGCTCTTTGGAGTAGGCGCGAATTTTTCTTTTTTGGTACTAAATTTAAAAATTTAATTTTTCTGTAAGATACTTGAAAACAAGGATATTTTCAAAAACACTTACCTCAATTCCCTGTTTGCTGTTTTTGGGTGGCAGTGGAACAAACACATTGTCTACTCCAGTTCCGTCAGCTAAATTTTTTTTTACAAAGTCATTAATTTTTAGTCTATAAAAATTTTTTACCTGCATTCACAGGAGTCCTGGCACGATTAGGAGACCTGCCTCGGTAGTATTGACTATTCATCTATTAAGCTATTAATTCTAAAAATTGCTCTATTAAAAAATTTCTTCAAATATGTTAATTGGCACAACGTCTAAGCCGCTAGAAAAAAAACAATTTGAACAGCAATAAAATTCAGTGACCAAACATTTTTATTAGCAAGTAAAAACTTGCATATAATAATAGCATACCCCCTGATTGAAAATCGTGCTCTCGGCATTGTGTTTTTGACCCGCTTTTGGCGAACCACACTTAGGCATATAACTATCCGAATTGTAGCCACTGAGTTCAGCTACATATTAAAGAGGTAGCTTGCTTTCAATTGGAGGGTTGACTGTCTATTAAAGAAAAATACGATAGCAGCTTACGAATGCAAAGTAAGGCAAATACTTTTAAAAAGATGTAAAACTGAAGTTAATGCATATTTGAAACAAATAAAATATTCTAAAATAGATAAGATTGCTGTATCCGCTCTAATTATCCACCAGTCTATAGTTATACGCCACCCTTGTATCCATTTTAATGGTCAAAATAAACTTTTTTGCCTATTTTGTCAAACTTTTTAAGAGGTTGAAAAATTATACGCCATATTTTATAATTAGAGCGGATACGGTGTGCTATATTACCGTATTTTCTCTAATAGCTTTATATGTCAAGATATTTTCTAATCACCCTCTAGGGTGTCGAGTTATTAGAGACTGTCGGCTATTGTAGACTGTCAGGTTATTTTTTCGATCAAATTCTTTTTTTAAAAGACACACTAAGGAGGGGGCGGTTTGCTGGTTGTCATCATATCCAGGTTTGACTCCACGTACACTAACCGAAGTGAACTAAAGTGAACTATTTTTTAGGCTGTAGGTAAAAACATCCATCAAAATATGAAAATCTCCCGTCAAAATAATTTTTTACCGGGAGATTTACATATATTGACGGATGTTTCCACTTTTAGCCTTATTTTTCAACACCCGAAAAATCGAAAAAAATTAATGTCGATTTTGAGATTTTTGGGTGCTCAATTAAAATCTAAAAAGTCGAATCACCTGAGCTCGTGGTGATTAAGAAAACGCAAAAGCAGATTTGCAAAAAAAGTGTTTTTGGGCTGAGATATAGTGTGCATATGTGGGGCAACTATTAAACAGGAGGTAAATATCCGAGAGGGGGTAATTAATAGAGAAAATACGGTGTCTTTCACATTAAAAAGTAATAAGTTCTAATCTAAATAAACCAAATTTTTTTCCAAAATACTCTTTTGATTGCTTATATTGACATAGTGATATAATAAACAATATGACCATTGCACCACTTTTTCTTCTCTAAAAGTTTTGTTTTAAACCTTACAAAAAGAGAACATTTCCTTATCAAAGTTATTGACTCAGCATTTGCTTTTTTTCTTTCGTACGCAAAACCGAATTCACTATAATTATTCAAATTTTTTGTTATATATTTATTTACTTCACATGATTTGTGATATTCTAATATAAATGGAGGCTAATCTTTCTGCCACTTACAGACAATGTTGTGTATGCAGAGGAAAATCTCATGGCAGTTTCTTTGGAGTACTTGCTTGTCGAGGCTGCTCCGCTTTTTTTCGTCGCAGTGTTTTGGAAAAGAAGAAAATACAAATGCAAAATAAATAATGTAGGGATGGCCGCGGGGCGGGACCCGCGCGGGTAACCCGCCCCGCCCCGCACGATTTTGGCAATTTTTGAAAACCTACCCCGCGCCCCGCAGTTGGAAAATTTTTTGAACCCGCCCGCAAAACCGCACGCTGAGGGTAGAACCCGCGCCGGTTGCCCCGCACAACATTTTCAGCAAACACTGGATAAAATCAATTGTTAAAGTACCCAAGCATGAGTCACAATAGAGAAATTTTATATACATACGTGTATGTACTCGTTATGTATCCGTTATTTTCAGAATGTCTGCTCTCGTTTGGAAGCTTGCTCTTTTTGAGAAGATGGAGGGATCCGATTTTGATTGTTCTTGCAAGGAGTGTGGAAAAGTCATCAAGCTGAGTGGTTGGAGCCCACTAAGCCTAACGTTTCCGATTAGCAAAAAATTTACTATTTACAGAAGAACGAAAATCTCTATCCTATTTTGTCCACTCATGCAAGGAAATATCATTCGGCTTCTTCTACGAGTGTTGCAAGCGAACAGCTATTTTCGGCGGCTAGAGATGTTTATCACTACAGAAGAATGCGTCTAGATCCGAAGTCAGCGGAAATGATTCTCTTTTTGAACAAGGCTCTCCCGTTGATTAACTACAGTTATTAAACACATTTGTTGTTATGGTTGTATAAAGAAATTTCACTCGTTCGATTGAATAATTAACTTTTTTAAAGTGTTTTTTCGTTCTGCCCGCAATTAAACGCGGGACCCGCAAGAAAATTTTTTTAACCCGCCCCGCGCCCCGCACTTAAAAAATTTCTAAAACCCGCCCCGCGAACCCGCACGCAAAATTTTGGCACCCAAAACCCACCCCGCAAACCCGCAATAGCCCAAATGGCCATTCCTAAAATAATGTGACATCCAGTAAAGTTAGATCACTGAAAAAAATAATACAAGGCAATTTTTGAAAGGAACTAAAAAATATATGTACTGAAAAAATAGCCTGCACAATGCTTTTCTGAATTTAAGACTTAACTAAATCGAAAAAAATAAAAGGTATTTAGTTAATCAACTATGTGCCCTGATATTTTGATGTGTGTTTTACAAATGTGGATACAGTATACCCTCGATTTAACGATACCCCTGGAGACCGAGAAAAAGTCGTTAAATCGGGGGTTGACTGTATAAGAAAAACTGTTTTTACAAAAGATCCGATCTATTGCTTACGACTAACCGACTTTCGGCTCTATCAAAGATATGGGTTTTTTTGGCTAAGGTTTTGTACTCTGCGCTTATTAGGCACAGGGCATACCAACAGTGATGTATAAAAAGAATAATTTTTGCTTTGGATCTGGCTCTGAGCTTTCAACTTGAAAAAATTTGCTCTGGCTATGGGCTTTTACCGTATTTCTTCTAATAAACGGGCACCCTTTAATTCAAAATCGTGTTTTTGCATTGTGTTTTTGACCCTCTTTTTGAAGACTGCTCTCAGACAAGTCACTCCTAGTTTTTTAGCTCATATCACTGGCTACAAATTGGGTGGTAACTTGTCTAAAAGCAGTCTACGAAAAGTGGTTAAAAATTCAATGCCAAGAACACGATCTTGAATTAGGGGGTGCCCTTCTATTAGAAGACATACGGTAACTTGATAAAATTTGCTCCGGCTCTGTCTCTGAGCTTTTAATTTAATTTTTTTTTCTCCGGCCAGAGCAAGAGCCACAGAATTATAAATCACTGAAAAATTTAAACATGTTATGTGTTTGTCAAATTGCGAAAAGGTAAGAAAAATATTTCCTGAGATATACTACTCTACCCTATTCCTAAGCACAATCCAAAAACATCAGGAAAACCATTGGTACTAATTGTTCAATAGGACCCAATTTTTAGAGCGCCAGAGTTAAGCAATTTACTTCACACATAAGTTTTTTTCGGCATCGGCAGAATAAGAGAAAGAAAAATTGATGGAACAAATGTACTTAAATTAGTTTATACACAATTTCAGAGGTTAATAGGAATACAAAATTTCTAGATGGTGTTAGAAAATATTTACCGTATTTCCTCTAATGAGCGATCATGCGCGCTTATTTTTCGAACCTCCAAAAATCAGAAAAATTTTAATTCGATCTCGAGATTTTTGGGTGCTTAACCAAAATCTAAAAAGTGGAATCAGTAGAGCTCGTGGGAGTTAAGAAATGCACAAAACAGCTTTGCAAAATATTTTTTCTGAGCTGAGATATAGGCCCTGAAAGTAGAAGGTGCGCGCTTATTAGATGAAATACGGTACGAGCGTTTGAAATCGATTAAATTTTTTGGCCTTTACTGATTTTCTTGTAAACATTTGCCAAAAATTGTGGAATGATTATATCGTATTGCACCTTTTTAGTAGCCTTTTTCGATATTATATAGACAGATGTTGTGAACCAAACCTGGCCCCAGTTTTGTTTTTTACCGCCTCTTCTTGTCTGCAAAGGTAGCTGAATCAAGAAAAAAGAAAGAAATGTTTACAAACGACGTTAGCAAAATGAAGCAACACTTCAAAAAAAAACTACTACACTTATGCTATACAATGGGTAACTAACATTTAGCTTTTAAAGAAGGGGGCTTATAACAAGAACTTTTTTATTCCTGATTTTTAACGGAGGGGATGAGGATTTAAAAAAAACTTAAACTGACTCAAAATAAGGCCTATGAGACAACTTCAGAATTTCTAGTATAATTTACGAGAAATTCTACAATTATCTCAAATGTTTTCATTCTGAATCAGAATAAATGGGTGGTCATTCTGACTCAGAGTGACCAAATATAGTCAATCGGACAAAAACATGCCTACAAGCCTCCCCCAAGTCAGAAATAAAAAAAGTTTATTTGGAAGCTGTTTAATTTAAAATGCTTCCATTGAGTTTTAGCTATTACGTTGAAACAGAAGACACACCCAACGAAAACACTATTTTTACCCTCATAGATTTTTTTAACTTCTCCAAACATCTAGTGAAAGATCTGTTGTTTATGGTCCAAAAATTTCAAGAGATGAACATCAATGAGCTTGAATGACTCGCTTTAGTGGCTTAAAAAATTTATAGCACAGGTAAAGCTAGTCCATTTGCACAAATTTAAAAATTATTACTCACAAATTTAAGTTGAAAAGAACTGCGAAGTGAACTCTGAAATAGTTGAGAACAGAAAACAAATTTCGACTGAACTAAACACTTCTCTGGTTGGAAGTCTAGGTTTTGAGAGGGCATTTGCTGAGTCAACGAGCTGCACTCATTTATATGCAGGATATTGCTGTAAGAATGCTTGTATAACTTATTTTTTAATTTAGTTTGTATTTATTTGAGATGCTGGAAAGTGTTTTAACGTAAAACGCGTATTAAGCAAGCTTCAAGTGCAAAAGTGTGAAAAACATCTCTGCGTGTCATTTTAGGCCAACCCACTATACTATAGTCCTGCCAAAGTTATGGCCAAAACAAAAGTTCCAAAATTTTTGAACACCTTGTAAAAAATAAAAAATATAAAAAAAACCAAACGGAGGACCAAGGCATTTTTGCATGTTTGTCTTGCTGAAAACTCTGGATTTTTTGACTTCAAGCGAAAATCCTTCCGGTTACCATAACAAAATCGACTATGCTCTACAAGATAGGATTAACAGATTTTGCTATTGTTCAATTTTACATTTTTCAGGGTTTCCTTGTTGGACTCGAAACTAATGTGTTTGCTCTGTGTAATACTCCGTGTAATTTTTTTTGTGTTATGAATGCCTATATATAATGTGTCAAACAAATATGAGCCAAAAATGTTTATTCTAAAAAAGTTAGAAAGTTCAGTAAAGGTTAACAAAAAGGCTTTGAAATATCCAAAATTTATATTTAGATAAAAATAAAGATAAATAATTTTTCTTTTCTAAAAGTGTTAGTTTGGGGTGTTTTTCAAATGACAAGCGTGTATTTAGTAGTTAATTTTATCTAATTTTAGCAGGTTAACATCGCTGTGTCTTACAAAAAAATAAAAGAAATAAAAAATATTAAATATGTGAGCATGTGAAAAGTTTAGTATTTCAGCATATGTGCACAAAACTTGACATTAAGATGCTGTATATTTCCATTAAAACTTAAAAAATCCCTTTAAGTATTTACCATATTTAACAAAAACAAAAAGTAGTAATTTTGAATTCTCCAAATCTCTCAGTTTGTCTCATCTCTCAGCTTTAGCTGAATATGCTCAAAATTTATTACACAAATTTTAAAATTTTTTTCTTCTTATTTAAAAAAAAGTTGTAAGCTTTTGTGGACAAAACATGAAAACAAAATGGTGTATAGGAAATATTTTTAAGTTTTAGAATACTCGAAAAAACTTCAGAGTTGTAAGGTTAGTCTAAAAATTTTTAGGCAACTAGTGAGTGCACGAAAATTTACAAAAATATAAAAGTTCATTAATAAAAACTTTTGTACAGTTGCACGAATCCAGGCCTGCTTTAGATCATCTTGAAGCAAGTAACACGTCAAAATTAGTAAAAAATGAAAATGCATACCTAAAATCAAAGTTTTACGAGTACCGCATTTCCTCTAATAAGCCACCAACGAAATTTTTTTGCCACAACTAAAAGGTTTTTAATCTTTTGTTCGAACAACAGCTAAAATTTAATTTATTCAAACTTTTAATGAAGTGAGGTTAAAACATGAGCCAAGATGGTCATTCATCAGAGGAACTGCGGTAAGTTAGTTAAACACATTAAAAATTTAACTGTATTTTTTTTAAATAACTAACTTTTGTGCTATAGTGAAGAATAGGGTTCCAAATCAGTTTACCCTTGTTTTTACAAATAAAACAACAGGGGGACCAAGCTGATTTTTGGAACCCTATTCTTCACTAGCGCCTAACTTTTGTATAAAATAGTCTACTGTATTTCCTTAATAGCTCCCCTTCCCAAAAGTGACAAATGTGCCTAATATGTATTTTCAAATGTCGTTTCTGAGGCATATTTAGTTAATAAGCAACTGTTAAAGTTAAAAAAATTTGTGCAGAATTCAAAGCTGGATCAGCAACAAAATCAATATCATTATTCCAGCATTTTTTAAACAATGCTCTAAAAATAAAGGCGCCACAGAAAACAAGACACTTGAAAAGAAAAAAAAAGAAAATCATTCTTTTAGCTTAGCATTCTTTTAAAAAAATTCTTTAATTCTGGTATTGATGCTGCTAATCCAAGTTTTAGTTTTGCACAAGTTTTGTTTGAATCGCAACACTGGGTTTTCAACAAAATATGGCTCCAAAAAGACATTAATTAAAAAATGTATTTAGTACATTTGTTACTTTAGGCCGCCGCTCTATTAGAAAGAATTCGTAATAAAATTTCTTTGTACAGTTGCACGAATTCAGGCCTGCTCTAAATTAATCTTAATCAATTAACACACATAAATTATAAAAAAGAGTAAAATGCACACCTAAGGTGACAACTTTTTAAAGGACCCTGTCTCTTCCTTGTCATGGCAATTTCGAAGGTTTGAATGCGCGTGGGACCACATACATTTTGTCAATCATGCTTTTGAACTATATTTTTGTTTAAAATAATATTTTTAAATTTGTTCAAAATTTTGATTCATTCATTAGTCGAGCCCAACGTTGCCTGACAACGCCAGATCAGACAAGCCGACTTTCATGACACAACAGCTTTCACTGCATGAAGTGGAACTATTTTTAATAATACATACAATTTAATTTTCAATGCAAACAAAAAATATTTAATTCGAAAACATTGTTGACAAAATCTATGTGGTCCCGTGCCAGTGGCTTCCATGACAGTCATTTAGGGTAAAAAGTGACTGACAATGACTGACAGTGACTGTTATTGTCAGT